>CAJNDV010020935.1:38946-64977 GCA_905221635.1 Symbiodinium sp. CCMP2456
GGCGGAGCTGGGGGCTGGGGGCTAGGCTGGGGGCCGGGGACTGGGGGGGCTGGAAGCTGGGGCTCGGGGCTTCGGCTTGGGGGGTCGGGGGGCTGGGGCGGGGGGCTGGGGCTCGGAGCCTGCGGGCTGGGGCTGAAGACTGGGGCGCTCTGGGGCCGCATGAGGGGAGCTGGGTGCTGGGCGCTGCGCCCTGGCTGCGGGCCCCATCAGGCCGCAGGCGGCCGGCTGTGGGCTGGGCGGGGGCCAAGATTGGGGGCTGGAAGCCCGGGCTGAAGGCTGGGAAGTGGGGGGGCTTGGGGGTCGAGGACTGGGGGCTGCGGGAGCAGGGCTGGGATGGGGGCCGGGGGCCGGGGGCCGGGNNACACACGCGAACGCTTGCGAACGCTTCGCGAACGCTTCGCGAACGCTTCGCAAACGCTTGCGGACGCTTCGCGAACGCTTGAACGACGATCCCTGGTCAACGATTGGACCCCTGGACCCCAACCTTNNGAACCCTTCTGCTGCGCATTCGGGAAGATCAAAGCAAAGTCCCTGGCTCCTTGGTGTCCAAAGTCTTCAGAAACCTGGCTGTCGCATTCCAGGTGCTGACAGCTGACAGGCTGTGCGAGCTCAACACATGCCCGGCAGAACCCCGAAACCTGCAGCCGTCAGCAGCAGAGAAAAAAGCTCGTCTCCCCAAAGAGGTGCACCAAAACAGCGCGGCGGAGAAGAAAAGAGCGGATAAGGGACACCTTGGAGAAGCTCGTGCGCATGGGGCCCCACGGAATGGTGTTGCTCGAAAGCTCCTCCTGAAATCTCACCCGGCAGTGTTTCTTCCGAAATCCAACAAGCCAGTGTCCTCGGCAGCCATGGACAACCTCAGCCAGGACGGGACGGCCACACAGCAAGCACATGCAACACCACGAACATGCAGAACACGCACCACGCGCCGCATCCAGAAGCGCATCTCGGCTCGCAACCCGGCCCAGGAAGGGTCTTGACCCTCATGATCCTGTTTGCTCTATGCGGCTGTGCGTAATGCAAGAGACGCAAGATCCGAGGCCCTTTCGATGCGCCGCAAGGCGGGCAGACTCTTATCCCTGCAGACACCCCAAGCGGTGCAGCGAGTGCGCTCGAGATGACACTCCACGTGGTAACAGCTCGATTGTAATCTGCTTACAACATGACAGCGTGACGACAGCCTCTTCCACTTGTGGATGGCCGTCTGAGTTTCGGCACGCAAGGCTGCACTTCTGCTCTTGTCCGCAGCATGCGATTCCTGAGACCTGGCGTGCGTGACGATGTGCAGGAGACGCCTGTCCCTACCAGGCCCTAGCAGCCCCACCTGGGATTCCATATCTGCTCCAACTCGTGGGCATTCAGCTTCTCCCGAACTGAGCGAGCCATGCGTGGGTTTCCGTTCCCGGTCCACCAGTTCCCTCGGTTTCCTCCGGCGCTCCAGGCTCCCCTTCATGCCCCTGTCGTCCTTACGCTGAGAGAAACCGTCACCTCAAGAAGCCCCGTAAATTACTTCCTCTTCCTGTCAGGCGGGCTCGCTTGTGTAACTCATTGTCCCTTTGAAGGTGCAAGGCTTCTGTGCAAGGCCACAAGAATGATGAGCTTGGCAATCTGAGCATGTATCCATGGGCTCGCAGATCAGAAGCACATCGACGGAAAGGTGCCATCTGCCACTTCACCTTCACACCGTCTTCACAACTGCTTTCTGCAATATTCAGCGAAGCCGCGCTTCGCCTGCTGCCGCACTTTAGCATCGCGCTGCTCCGCCGGGAGCCGAACCTTTCCGGAGCGCTTTGGGACTGGTGAAATCGATTCAGGGGTTACTCCTGCGCTCTCCTCTCACCAAAGACGTGCTCAAAGCCGAAGTGCTTCGATGTTGCGGCAGTAGTGAGCGCGAAATGTCCTAAGATTATTGCAGCCACCCTGTGGTGGCCATCTCTCGGTTGGGACATGTCGAAGGCGGCGCTGTGCTGTTCCATGAACAGGACTAGAGGCCGGCCACTTCGAAGCCTGTTGAAAGCATCGCAAGCTCTTACAGTTGTCATCCTGAGCGCAATGTCAGTCTTTCCAATGCCATGACCTCCCACAACTTCAGACCGGAGCCTGTATTGGGTGGGCTTGTATCAAACGGACCAAACCGCACCCATTTGTCAACTGACGGTGCCACGACGGAAAGTTTCGCTACGAGCCCTGGGACATCTCGAGGTGTCCTCGCGGATTCGCCTCTGTTCCAGCTTCAGATTTCTTTAAGGCGACCGTTGCGATGATTTGGTCGGGCGCGCAACACTGACCATCAATAGTCGAAAAAGCAACAATCCAGACGGTGAAGGAGGGTACTGTAATTGGGCCACAACAGCTGTCAACGACAACCGGGAGGAGAAGCAACTGCAGCGAGCTTGTTGCGCAAGGGGTCGCTAATTGTTCGCCATTTCTCTATTTTTGCCTCTCTGCTAAACTATCTAGCGCCGTCGTCCTGGGCTTAGAAGGGAGTTGCTCCTCGAGGGCGGCTGCTAACTACGGCTGATAACCCGAAGTTTCAGGAATGACAGCTAAAGGGCAGCTAGCGCTAAGTCAACCTGTTCGCTGGGGACTAGAGCCCAATCAGGTCGCGCAAAAAAACTGCTCAGGGCAACACAAGTACAGTTGGTAAGCTTGCGATGTGTTTTCAAGGATACAACATTATGTTTTGGTGACTTTCGTGCTTTAACACTTTTGATATCCGTGCTCTTTAGCTTTCCCCGATTGAAATGACGCTTCTCCTGCTTTCTGTGATGCTGAGCAGACATCTAAACTGTAACGAAATACCGGTCGACCTGCCGAACACCTGCCGGCTATCTGTTGGCTGCGAGTGTCAGTCGGCAACCCAACTCGAAGCAGTCAGTGTCTCACTGCTCAGACGAAAATCTCCGGGAAACAACATGAGATAAACGTGGAGCGCTGTGCCAAGAAACATGGACATGCAGGATATCGACCGGCCTGTGTTCCGGACTGCCCAGCTTGGAGGGCTGCCATAAGTTCACCTGGCAAAGACATGGCCTAAGAGAACGATTGCCGCCTGCAAACTTCTGCCAGGACCGCCGATGCTCGTCCCACCGTCTCTGGTGCACCTGTGCAAGCTGTTCGTTTTGAGGCGCCCTGAGCATCAGCGCCTGCAGGGTCTTCGTGCAACTTTGGTTCATCGCTGCGTGTTCACTGCACCTAGAATCCTAGAAGAGGTGGGCAGCCAGGCATTCTTGGCTTTGCTCTCGATTGCTTTCTCCTTGACTGCTTTCTCGGAACGATTGAAGGGCCTGAGGGAAGGACTAGAAAGATGCTGCCCTCAGTTTATGTTGGATGCTGCCTTAGTCAAGACATATCCGGAATTAGATTAACAAAGCCTCACAGGCGCATGCGTGTTTCTTGCTTTGCACATCCAGTACCACTGAGAGAGAGATGGAGAGACGCATGGAGGACCAGCCATCGCCACGGCAAAGAAAGAACTGCCAGGTGAAAGATTCGGCAGCATTTCTGCAAGTGTGCCGGCGGTCCTACAGATGTTCAGGTTTCGCTTGCGTGCTCGAACTCTCGAGCTTGACATGCTCTGCCTCTGTCCTACGTACCGTTGGTCTTTGCTGAATGTCAAATGTCTTTGTTTTTTCGCGTTCAAGACATCATGCCGTCACACAACGACCGTATTCTCGGCTCTTGCAGGCTTCGTCCTGTAAGGCAGCGACTCCACGATGTCCATGATCAATCGCAGATCACCGGTGCCCTCATCCCATATTCGAATATCCTTCCAACTATGCTGTCACACCTCCCCTTCCGCAGTCCCTTCCGAGTGAGCTCTCTACAAACACGGAGGCGACATGGCGCGACAGATGTCTAGCAGACACGAGCAGAGCAGCTCTCCTCCAGTATCTTCTTGAGCTGGTGATACTCCAAACTGGCCTTCACTTTGAAAGATCGGCAGGCGTTCTGGGATTCTCCCCTCCCGTCCCTTCCCCACCTCCCGCTGTTCCGGGCGGAGGGATGCGAAGGCTTCGGGGATGCCTCCGTATTTCCTCGGCAAGCTCACGTCACAGACTCGTCTCGTCCTCCCATGCCGGCAAGGGCACGAGATGCAGGCCAGGCGAAGGTCCTGAGCTCTCTGAAATTCCGCTTTTTCTCGCTTCTCCGCTCCCGCTTTTCGCCTCCAGCGCCGTGGAGGGGGCGAAGAGCCGCACTCCGTGCTCGAACTCCGTCGTTGTCAGCTGCGGACGTGGCACAAGCAGCGCAACTTCTTCTTGCAGCTCGCAAGCTCGAGCTCACCAACTGTAAATGCCCTGCTTTGTACCTTGCCGTCCCGGTTCACGTCCATGAGATTAAAGAGTGCTTTCGTGTCTTGCTCGGATAGCTGCACCTGCGAAGTAAGGGGACACAGTGTGTTTCTGGGTCTGCGATTCTGCTGCTTCTCGCTCTGACTTCGGGATCCTCTCTTGATGCAGTCTGTGAGCTCTTGAACTGCTCGATGGTCCACTTGAAACCCGCTCTCTCTTTCCCCTTGGACGCTCTTGTTCGGTGCTTCCGGTGCTTCCAGTAGGATAGCTCCGCTTGCCCTGCAGTGGTGCCCACGGCAAGAGTCTCTTAAGCGCCGGAGGGCCTGTCCGAGCATTTCTTGATACTCCTCGGGCGTGCGGCCTCGGAGAAAGGGCATCACAGCTGCCCGACACCGCCCCGCAGTCTTTTGTGATGCTCTGTGATGCTCTGTGATGCTCTGTGCCGGCTGGGCCTCCGGCCATCATCTTCGCTCTCAGAGGCAGGTCCGACCAGGTCCTCGGCAGAACCACTCGAGAGCCGCAACTCAACTTCGGCCGTGGGAAGGTCTCTCCCCGCAAGCTGCTCTGCGCGCTGTGCGCCTTGAGAAGGTCTTGCGCCTTCTCGGCTCCGAGGCCCGAATGCTTCGCGATCCAGGAAGCCTCAGGGACAAAAACCAGCTGCCTTCCAAAACTCGACGATCTGACTTTCCCTTCGCTGGGCGGCCGGCCCGCCGGGATCTGGGCACAGGCAGGAAACAAGGACATCATGCTGCGCAAGTGTATGCATGCCCACCCCGGTCACCCTAGTAGTTCTTGGTTCCTTACTCTTCTGCGGTCATCCCGCCATTGCCGTCGCTGCGGGGGGAGTCCTCTCCGGAAAAACAGGCGATGCCGGCCGCGCAGCTGCGCAGACTGCGCAGAACACCTCCTGGCCTGGACCACGATGGAATGCCTCTGATAGAGAGACCCTTTCCTTTGCAGCCAGGTCAATCGAAATCCGCTTTGCAGCCTACAGACAGGCCTGGAGGGCGCGATCTCCACTGCCGGTGGTGGAGGCGGCTTCAAATCCACCTCAACAGGACTCGGACTGCAAGGCATCCCATCTGCTCCCAAAGGATGGTCTTCTGCCGTGTCTGGGTGGCTCTGCAGAAAGCGACGCGCAAAAGATCACGGGCGATGTTCAGATCTGCCCCAAACACGGCACTGCTGTCAAGCCATAATCCGTCAGGCTCGCAAAACAAGGAGGGGTTCTGCAGCCCATAGCAATCAGACGAGGCGAGGGTGTGGCTTTGGCGGAGTTGCATATTGCAGATCAACACGCTCAAAAGCGCTGTAGGCTTAATTCGCACGGTAGCTATCACTATTGTTGCACGTCGTAAACCGAGAAAGCCGAGAAGCAAACTCGATTTGCAAGATCTCGTCCAAAGCCAACTCGACAACGAAACTATCAAACACAACACCTGTGGCTTGTCTGGCACCATGCCGCATACAAGGCTGGGCGCACAGCAGCAACTGAGTGGAATACTCTAGCAACTGAAGCCCTCCCTTGGCTTCAAAAGCCATAAACACACCGACGGAACTGGCAATGCACAACCCTTCACAAAACCGGCAGACCACGCTCAGTACTAAACCTAACCTTCCAGCCTGACATCGCGCGGGCAAGTGCACGGCTTGGCCCAGCTTAGAAATCGTTTAGTGGGTCCCGTGGCAACCACTTCGCCCCTGTGCAATAGCTCGCGTCACGACAGCGGGGCTGGCATCCGATGAACGAGCCAACATAGCTTAGCGAACCCGCGGCCTACAAGGGCTGCGGTGGAGTACCTGTGGTAGCTGGGAAGACGCTGAAGAGCTAAGCAGCAGCTAGAGGGCTAGAGGAGTTATTCAGTTACCCTGCAAAAGATTCTCGTTTGCACAGAATCAAAGGCCGAATTCCCCCGTCGCGGGCGTGTGATCGAAAAGCATTGCCGTGATCATCTGGCGGTGAAGTGCCTCATCAACTTCGATGTCGTCCTCGTTGCCCTCGTTAAGCAGCCCTCGCATACCTCTGACGGACGTTAGCTACAAGTAGTTACCTCACTCGTCACCTCTGCGAGGGAAATCGGCGATCTCGACATCATACCGGACATACAATGCAAAGACGATGCACCAAACCAGTCGCCATGTTGCTGCAATGAAACCGCTCACCCTGAGCCCCAACCAAGCCCTTTGGCACCTAGGGAGGACAGTAGTCAAGCCCTCTTGTCAAGGTCTGATCTGAAACAGAAGCTGGAAAGGAGTCTTCTGGTGGGCGCACTCCGGAAACGCTGACGAACTTTGCGACGAATCTCATCCAGATAGAGGTTTGGCCTGGTAGTGTGAAAGCCGGCACGCAACATCCCCTGAGCAGGGGATGGAGAGCTAAGATGGCGGCTCTGAAAGCGTTAGTGCGGTGACGAACTCGTCTTTACTGACAAGTTTCGCACCCCCAAAGCCGTGAGCATGTGCAGCACATTGATGCTTGGCCTTATTTGAAGGCTGCCGTCGACGTCGATCAGCCGGAAAGCCTTGCCTGCCTCGTGAGCCGTCAACCTGCAGACGGCACTTTCCCCACAAAAGGTTTTCACTCCCAGGAAAGCCCGCCCCGCGCTTCCATGCAGGAACGGCATAGCGGATGAATTCCCCGATGTCCAAGGACTCCTCAGTCGCGCTGTGCGGCCAACAAGCAGCTCTCACCCAGTCTCAACGCCATGTCGTGCCGGAGCTAAGCCTCTGTCGCCCTGATCCATGTCAAGCGCTGCGAAACAGTTGGAGAGCGTCCTGAAAGGAGTTTGGGGTCGCACAGAGATCCGCTTCACAAATAGCTGGATGCCAAGCCCAAACTTCTTGAGGATCTTGTCGCGTAGGTCCTTCTGAACTTCAGCACAGGGGGGGCTAGCTTGTGTGCTCCGGCATGCACTCCTCCAGTAGCAAGGAAGGCGAAATGGCACTCATTGCTGCCGCCAGCATTTCAAGCGTTACCTGCTCGGGAAGACGTGTTCCAAGAACTGCCAGAAAATGGAAGGATGGTACATCACGGCGTGAGGGCGGCACAGTCTGGTGTGAGCTGTGAGGGTCTCGGATTGCCCCGAAGATGTTCTGACACTGAAGAAATGTAAAAATGTAGACTGCTTTCCGTGGAATCATGCAAGCACTGCCTGATGCTCTGTCTCCTCTTCAATTCCTGCGGCTATGTGTGTGTGTGTGTGTATGTGTGACATGAAGTTCCGGCACAACTCTCTGCCGCTCCTACTCGGGCAAGGTGCACCCCGAACTCTGCCAGGGTAAAGGATCTGTCGCATTCGACAAGGGCACAGGCAGTAAAGGGCCCAGACTGGAAACACAGGTCCCACATTGCCTGCCAGGCTCCTTGTGCAGGTCCATGCCCAACAAAGCCTCTCATGCTACGTTCCGGTCTCTGCCAGAAGCGGGGCCGCGCGCCCGACCTGTCTCATGGAGGTGTAGCCGAGAGCGATCCACTTCCGACGCAAATCCTCAGAGAAAAGACATCGCGAAAGAGGCTCTCTCTGGGAGCTCGGCTTCCCTTCGCTGTCTCGGCCGCCTGCCTCGAGGGATTTCACCGGCGCAGCGGCCTCCACGGCCGTGTGAAACTCCTCCAGCGACACAACGCCTCGGCGACCCATTCCTCTGGCTCCATCTCCTTGTAGAAGCACTCTAATCTGAGTACATGGCCATTCTTGTCATGGTCCAGGAACTCGAAGATTTTCACGTGTTCCTCCCGTAGCACACAAGGAGTCTAGAACAACCTCCCAAACAAGAAGCAGGATGCAGCATGATTATCCTGGCACGAGTTCTGATGCGACAGTTCCCAAGGCTTTTTTCCGCTGTTCAAGCCTTCGAGCTGCTTCGCTTGCTCATGCTCGCTCTCGAATTGCTCAATCGAATATGTGACTGTGACCAAGGTAAGGTTTGCGACCCTAACAGCAGCATTGTGTATTGATCTGAATGGACTTCAACAGCCGTATTGGAGGAAAGAGCCATCCGATCTAGGCCATCTGCACAGGCCCCGTCAGAGAACTTGCAAAGATCGCTGAAGATCTTGGCAGTTGCCGATGCGCCAATTACGCATTCCAGATTTCCAGAGTGCTCTGGACAAGAGGAGCCCAGGAGGATTGAGCCGGCCATCTCTGCAGAGCGATGGTGCCTCGACAAACCGACACAACAGTAGCGGCAACGGCGGCAACGGCAGCTGAGTTTCCAGGCTGCTCAGGGTCATTGTCGAAGCTTGCGGCCGTTAGACCTCCGAAGTGACATGGCGACACCGAAGCGACGACCGTGGCGACTTGGTGCCAGACCATACGAAGCTGGTAATCCCCATTCTGGGTGATGTAGCGCACCCAGGGAAGCGCCTGCGATTCTAGAATGCAACTTGCTTCAACAAAAATTCATCGGCAAGGCCCAACAAGCAGTGGATAAGTGAAGCATATAAAATATGTAGCCTGATAGCCAGACTTCTCGATAATTTTGAGATACCTGGCACATCGGGAAGCATAGACTTCGATCAAAGAGCAACAGATGGGCCCACCTGACTGTCACTCCGGAAACGGTGAAATACGGGATCTCGAACTTCACAGACATTGGTGCCTGGAGACCGCTTAAGGATAAGCGTGTCGGAATTGTGGCCTAGTCGAAATCGAGAGGAGCTCAGTGCCTTCATGTAGGCATCCCGATTCTCTGCACCGACAGAGGGGAGTCCGAAATTGGCTGTCATAATGAAGTCCTTCTGACCTGAAAGCTGCACATCTGTGCTCACGGAGAGTATTCCAAATTGCGAGATGCGGTCGACCCTGTCACATTCCCTATTCCGATACCCAAGAAGAGGGAGGAGAGACAAACGGGAGGAAGTAACAGGGAAGACAGTCAGTGAGCAAGGCTAAGATACTGAACTGAGACCGGCTCCAGATGCTAAGGCCAGGTCTCGCATCCGACTCGACCCATCAAAGCTTCTTCACGACCACAAAACATGGGGGAGCATGGTGATGACGCTGATGATGATGATGATGATGACTACTGCTACCGTTATACTCCTCAACCAGGACAATCCCATCATCAACTCAAACGACTATGTACTGTAGTGGCGCGATACAGGGCGATACAATAACACTGGATGGTAAGTAGCCTATCAGAACATAAGCGATTGAAATGCAAACAACGAAGAATTCAATTTCATGTCCAGAACCCATTCAACCAAGGGCTTAAAGTAGCAATGCCTATCTTAGCTTCAGAGTGATACCATGGAGAAGAGGTTCTGACACTTCCGAGGCTGCAACCTTGGAACTGTTTGATGCTCCAGACTATGCAGTCCTGCACACAGGCAGCCCCGAGAGAGAGAGAGCTCCGGCCGAAGGCAATTGAATTGGGAGTCTCCCATCCGAAAGGCCTAGGGCCGAGGGCCTTCCGGTCCTGATCGGGGATATATCTGACGGTGCCGATCGACGTCTTGAATGACGGCGAGTCGACGTCTGACGGGACCGGGATGTGGATCTCCACGTTGTTGGCAACACTACGCCTGGGCAGATTCCACTCGATATCCGAAAAATGCCAGAAATCCATGCAGCAATTGGGCGCATGGCGATTTGAATTGCGACTTCGCTTTTATCATATACCTCAGCAACATGTGTCGGAAAAGCCATAGAAAGCGTGTGAGGCAACACAAGACAAGAAGATGCCCCTATTCCGTGTCTGAGCTGCTCGATCCTCGACCGTGAGTGGCCGGGATCCACCACTGCCTGCCGCTCTCAAAGAGGCGCAAAGAAAGTGCGCAGCAAAGAGCGCAGAGCTTCCAGCCTCGACCCATATGAGGGGTTTCACATGGGTGTTCAGTCTGTAACTCATCAGCTCGAACTCTCCGTCGGGCCTAGGTCCGGCTGAACTCTGACCCAGACAGAAACCCTTTGGGGCTGTTGGGGCCCACGGAATGAAGGAGATCGTGCGGTCGTTCTCGAATCGAGCGAGCCGTACACACTGATGGAATTTGATGTCCTCCAGAATAATGCACGCGTCGGAGTCGTAAAGCCGTGCTGACAAGGCGTGCAGGTGTCGCGGTGTCACGGTATAGCCTCCATTTCTACGGACTTTCCCTTGGCCACAGGTCGTCCAGTGGCCTGACAGTTGCAGCACACTGTAAACTAGTAGTGCAACACTCTCACTGAGCCGGGAACCTCGAAGAGAAGCTTGTCGTTGAGACCCAGCTTCAGCTCTGGCATGCCGGAAAGGTATGACCTAAAGTCCCATGGCAGCCACCATCGCAACAGCTCTTCTATCGTGGTGTACTCGCTGAGTAGTCGGCTTCATTTTAAGTGCACCCAAGATCTCCGAACGGAGCACAGAGCCGTTGGCTGAAACTAAGAGGTTGAGGCGCTCCACCTCAGATCGCAAAAGGCCAGCTCTGACTCAGAGCAGAGCACCCCCGATGCTTTCAACTGAAACTGAATCCGGGTCGTTGGCAACATCCAAAAAAATCTCGTTTTTCTTGTGTTTGATGCCCTCGGACCGCCAAGACCTCGACAACTGCGCATGGCCCACTTTCGAAGAGTTGCTGCGAGCACTGAGCTGATGACACGGCGTTTGTCACTGCTGTGGGCGGTCGCATCTGGTCCACAGACAGCCTTGCGGGACAGGCACTCGGCAGAAAGACTCAGCAGTGAGAGACGAGCTTCCAGCTGGTGTGACTGGGTTTTGATGTACTCCCTTAGGATTTTGACCTCATTCAGTCTCCGAATCTCTGTCAGATCGGCGAATCAGCTCAAGACGATTGCCTCGGTTGTCTGAGGGTAGCCATTGTCCATCATCTCATCTAGAAGCTCATAGGTGATCACAAAGTTGTCCTGAATTTCGAGGTTAGACAACTGTTGGATGGTAGATGATCTCACGAGCTGTCCTTTATGCTTTCCTCCTCGAGCTCATTGAAGTAATCTCTGAGAACCTGGACAGGATCTCATGTATGTGACATAGTGCACATGCTGCGCGAAGATAACACACACACACACACGCACGCACACGCACACATCCACACCTCTGCCAATCTATAGAGAAAGGCCACAATCAAGGTGGCGTTGGAGTTTCTCTGGGTGACAGCCTCGATGTTGCTTTTGGCTACAGCCAAAGTCCGTCAAGTTCTGTCAGCATGGCAACCATGAGCTCTGAGGGCCGTGCTAACAAGTACAGGTTGTTGTACCTTGCTAGACATCATTTTAGCTGCCCCGATGGCCTAATCAACACTACCCAACCTCAACCGGAGACAGAGCCCAGTCCAACACTGCTCCCGGAAATTCAGACGAAGTGCTGGATCCAGGCGAAACTGATGCCATCCTGGGGCTTTTCGCGCTGAGCACCAAGAGGATGCGAAGCCGTGAAGACAAGGAAACAAAACGAAGCCCTTGCACAGCCCACGCGTCCTCGCAGAAGACTGGCTTTATCGTCGCGTCCTCAGCATCAATCACGTGCTGCTGGAACCTTGCCAGGGCGCATTGCCGCAAGGGGCGTTTTGAAGTTATTGGATGCAAGAATGGCTGACCTTTCGGTGATGTTCATTGGCACTTCACCTCGATAGTTTCTGCCTCCCCAGGTGCAAGACTTGCTGCATCTCCCAAGTAAGTGAAGCTCGTGAGGCTCGTGCTGATGATGACCTTCCCCTTCATGTCCATGATGAAGACCTAAAAAACCAGGTCCATCCGAGCACATCAACTTTGCTTCAAGAAGGGTAACCGGTGCTCGGCTGAGGACCGCGGAGGCTCCAGCCATGGTTCCTGCGCCTGCGCCCGCTGCGCCTGGAGAACACCTTATGGCAGAGACTCGCGGCGGCAGCCGAGGGGCGACCGTTTCGCTCCATTTCGCTCCTCCCTCTCCGTTCGCCCGAGGCACCGCGTGCTCGATCCAGCGCGCCGCAGCACATCATACCATGCATCTACCCTGCCTTCCTAGAGCCAACGGAAGGTCGCGTGCAAAGCTCGCAGCACGCATCGTCACCACCAAGGTTCAACTGGACAAAAGCTCACCGTGGTCCGTGTACCAGCAGACGGCACACGCACCTCCTTCGGGAGGCCGTTGAAGTGACGGAAGAGGAACCGCGAGAACTCCTAACGCAAGCAGACTTGTGGGGGGGCACAAGGAAGCTTGTGCATGCTGCTCCTTCTTTGTAAGCTCTTTTGTGGGGCCGTGAGGGCCATGCTCCTGTGCAAACCTCACATTTGCAACGGCGAGAGCTCAAAGTGAATGGGCAACAGAGACATACAGAGACAGTTCCCAGCTAAGTAAACCACGTTTCGAAGGCAGACTTCATGGTCGAGAACTTCTCAAGGATCCTTTGTCGAAAATGGATCAGCCTCAGCACGTTCACCGGTTTGAAAAGTCTGAGCAGCCTTATGAGGCTCGCGGCCGTCGGGAAGCCTGTGACAAGGATTTGTTGGCCGCGAGACCGTTTGCCTTGCTAGTACAACACACCACTGCAAGTTCTCGTTGCACTGCCTCCGACAAATCGAAAGCGACTTGGGTTACTTGAGGTTGGTGCAAGTGTGGCACGTTCCTCGGAGAGCTCAAGGAGGTGTTGGTGGACAAGCCGAAGATCAAGTCTTGGGCACTGGCTCCAGAGATGTGGCCATTCTGCCTGAGATGAGACAATCACGCAAGGCTAACACCCTCTGTGACGGCATTAGGTGCGCTGCTCTGGCAAGTTGGATGCGGTCTGCTTCCGCAGCTTCTGATTCTGAGACCTCGGCATTGAGGGAGCCTAAGAACGAGGCAGCTTCCTTTTGACGGTGTAAGCGACGGACTTGCCTCTCGCATCTTCTTCCTTCTCCCTGGACGGTGGTCGCCGAGGATAGATCCTCAAAGCTCAGCTCCAGCAGCTCTGCTTTTCTCATCTTGAACCTCTTGGCCCCGAGTGCCGGTCTCATCTAGCAAGCTCGCCGTCATCTCCTGGAGATGTTTTCTCTTCTCTCTCTGCACGAAAGAGTTCCGGTGTTCTCTCTATGCCTCCCTCGGTAGCAGCGTCGGCTTCTCGGCGACGGGCTCCTGCCTGCCACTGCGTTGAACATGCTACTCAGCCTGCCGTCTGAGCTGAGCGCTGCTGCACGCCTGGTCGTCTCCTCTTTCGCTTCCTGAGAAATCAGACGGCAACAAACAGGCGCCAGACTCGAGGCTCTGTCAAGCTCCGTTCCTGGGGCGACGAGGCGGCGCGGTAGCGATAGAATTCGCCCTGGGCGACGGGACGCCACAGGCCCAACTTGACCGCAGGTCCTCTCCCAGATTTTTAGAGCCCTATGTTTTGGTGTTGCGGCCGAGCTCTATGACTCCATAGCGAAAGTGGGTGGTGGGGGCGAGCCGCGAGCGCGTGATGGCAGGGATGCTCGGGGCCATCCATGCCCTCTCCGACCGGGCTCGCGGCACTGTTAGCTCGACTGTTAGCTCTCAGAAACCCGGACAAGCACGCTGCACAAGCCAAGGAACCCAATATCGAGAGAGCTTCGCCTTTCTACGCAGCACGCACAGACATCCCAAAGGCGATCCTGCTTGCTGCAATGCCCGTGTTCAAACTGGTGGGCGAGGACAAGGTCTGGAACGATGCCGGATGCCTATCCGCTCCCTCTCGTGGGCCCACATGTGCTCTTGCCACAGTCCCACGGAATGGCCTGGCCAAGGCTAGCGCTGGACCTCCTTTGGTGGCCGATGTTCCACTCTCGCCACAGGCCCATGATCACGAACCCACTCTTGTGCATTATCGTGTGAGCAAACCGGATTCCTGCAATATCTTTATCGGGCTGTCGGAGGTCGCTGGGCTCTTTTCGGTAGCTCTCGGCTTGCTCTTGCAAGTCTTATCTAAGAGTCGGGTCTCAACTCGCCACTCGTCAGGTCGCATGCCCTCAAGATGCAAGCGAAGACCGAGCGCATGGCCCTCATTGCCGGAAGCGTGTGGAGACCCAGGTCACCGTGGACCTCCAAAGCGACTTCCCCCCTTGCCCCCGGCCCCGGCCGGCCCAGGTCTTAAGACGCCGCCTTCCTCATGGGGCCCATGTTCTGCCAGTACACCTGCCGTCTGCCGTCTGCCGACGTCAAAAGGCCTCGCCTCCGCTTTCTGCTGAAAAGTCGATGACGGAGACGGAATGCGCTGGAAACATTTTAGCTCCTCATCTTCAAGCAGACCTATACTTTTCCTCTGCTCCGAACTCGGATGTCCTCGGCATTGAAGCGGCCGCTTCCCAGCAATCGGCGTCGAGCCGGTGAACTCGAAGCCGACTCCGACCTGAAGGCCCCAAGAACACAGGTCCTCACTCGCCGAAGCCTCGAGATTTTGTCTTGACCGGGGCTTCGGCAAATAGGTCGGAGCCGTGGAGGGAGGTCCCTCCCAATTCGCAGACTCGCGACAGTGGAACCATCTCTGAACAGCAGCAACTCATCACAAGACATTCCGGAGATCGCGCCCTTGCTGCAAGCAAGTGGCTAAGCTGCGCTTCGCTCCATCCACCCCAGGCCTGCAGTCCATCACACGAGCGCAAGCGCAGCCGCGGGTCCACGGAGCGAATACGCCAAGCTGAGCTAAGCCCTTGTCAAAGAAAATCGCGGGTCATCCGCGGCCATGACGTGCCATTCTGCCGAACTGTGGCTGCTCGGAGCTCCGCGGTGCACGGCTCTTTGCTGTGTCCTGCTGTGTCCTGCCGTATTGCTGAAAACAGATGTGAAGCTTCGCGTCATCACGATGCACGTGCCGACATGCGTGGGTTGCATTGCAGTTGAGAATGCGTGCCTGCTAACCCACCTGCCAACCACAATGAAAAGCTGCGCTTCCCTCATGCTGGGAAGGTTCGCACTTCTGTCCGAATATGTGCGACATGCAATATTATCACGCTCTCGCTGTAATACCTAAAGATAGAACCGGCCAATGGCCTCTAGTGGTAGTGCAGTGCTGCTGCCGCCACTGCTGCCACTGCTGGCGCCGGCACCCATTTGGGTGCAGGTAGGGATGCTAAGTGCTGCTGTGGCGGTGCTCCTGTGGCTCTAGGAATCCAGAGCAGTATCGTAAAACTGCCTCCAAATTGAGACTGTTCTGCTTGGACAAGCAAAGGCCTATGGCCTGTTTTGCGGTTGGTATGCACCCATAATCAGTCAAAACCTTACCTTCAAAATGCTGACGACGTTGAAAAACGATTCATCTGAAGCCTGAATGCGTTTGGAACCACCTTGCTCTCTGGACAGACTCTTTCTGCTGAGTGTCGCCTGAACTCGCATTCTCGCCCGCTGCTTCCGGAAGGCTCAGCTTAGGTGTGGCTACTTGGTGGTGAAGACCGAGACGTGTGTCCAGGCCATCAAAGCATCGTTCAGGGTGCTCGAGTCGTGCTCGAGACTCTGAATGGAAGGAAGGCGGCTCGACGGGCAGGAGTTCGGACACGGGTGGCAGGATATCGAACAGCAACGAAACCATTCCAGCATTCTGGCCGACGGTGATTGTACCAGTCGGAAGCAGCAGCAGCACCTGGACAACGCCCGTGTGCACAGGAATCTCTTTCCGTCCGCAAAGTTTCGTTCACCTTGTCCCCAATGGTGTCACCTGAGGTGTAAAGATATTCTAGGAGAATACAAACCTGTTGACATCGGAGAAGCGCACCTAACATAACAGGCAGTCTTCGTGTAGAGTCTCGTCGAAGCATTCGGGAGCGGTCGATGTCGCTTCGCTTCAGGTGCATTGGGGTTGCCGGTGGCATAAAACTCCTGAGCTGATTCACCGTCAGGTAGACTACGCCGACTCTACTGCTTGCTTGCTGCAGGAAAGGGACTCGAAGCACATCAACAGCCTCCTTCAAACCACGGTCAGATCATGGTGAGACCACGGCTCCAAGTTGCCGCTGCAAGCACGGTGTCCTCAGCCAGCACGCCGCCCCGGCATGCAAATCCAGGAAGGGCTTCTCGCGCTGCATCGGCACCCCTGCCGGGGCCTCCATGCAGGATGCTTCTAACAACACACCATGGATGGGCAGATCCAAAGCACCCAAGAGCTTCAGCCACAGCAAGTTGCAAGTATTGTTCGCAGTCTTCCAACAGTGCAGATTGCAGTACCTGCACTTCGGGTTTGGGATGGTAGTGGGACATCTCAGCTGAACGGAAGTCGAAGCAGGCGCTTCAAGAAGCTAAAGTCAGCTAAAGTCAGTGACAAGGAAAGTCCCTAGCATAAACAAAACTGATGAGGATGATGACGATAACGACGACTATTATGACGATGATGATGATGGTGATGATGATCATGACGACGGTGATGATGTTGAGTTCCGACAAAATGTGGCATCGCTTCGGAGCAATGCATCTTTCGGTGCCTGATTTCGGCACCTTCATCTTGTGAATGTCGCAAACTCCGCCACATCCACCGAAGCGAACATTCGCAGAGCCAAACACGACTTCCGGGATGCCGAGATACTGCAGAGCTGCGGCCTTCTGGTGCGCATTGGTGCATCTCAAGCTGAAAGTTTCACTGGGCCGGGAGCCAACAGCCGCAAGCCAAGTGACGCACATGATGCAGGGCTCCAGAGTCACGTACAGTGTGCTATTTCGAAGAAGTGCTGGGCCATCTGCCTCGAGTGTTGCAAGACCAGCACCACAACGGCAACTCCAGATGCAGCACACCCGGCGCCTGCCGAAGCACCTTCTCAGAGGCCACAAACTCACAGTGGCGCGTGCCTGAGCAGACTCTCCTCGTGGACACAGCACAGCGTCGTTAGTCTTTCGGCAAGGTGCCATTCCGGGAACGGTTCGTCTCGTTGCCCGCACGCGCGAGCACATCTCCGCTTTGACTCACCAAGATGCACCCAACAGGCACCTCTCCTCGGAAATGCACATGGTACTCACCGCCCTCTTAAGTCCTAAGCATGCCGCTGATCTAAACGGAAAGCCTCTAACCGAACACACTGCTCAATGTCTGAAGCGATCGGCCCTCCAGCATGGCAGCCCTGGCTTCTTCCAAAGCCAATCGCATGAAGTCCTCGTCTGTTTTCGAGGCACATGCCATCTTTAAAGGATCTGCTTGCCTCGTAGCCGGTAGCTGCAGGAGACAAGACCACGGGACGAAGTACACAGCGCAGACAGGAGCTTTGTATCGAGGTGCCCTTTTCTTCCCATTGCGACGGCCTTCTTGGCTGCCGTTGCAGCTTCTGCCTTTCCATTGAGGAATGTCAGAGCTGCCCTCGGAGATGTCTTAGGGGCCCGATGTGCGCTAGAGCACATCCGGAAGCGTCGGACAGAACAAGATTTCACTTAGCCGCTCATCACTTCGTGGAGGAGCTGCGCCTTCCGCTGCAAGACCAGCCACGCCCCATGCTTGAAGCGGTGTACCCCCTTGCCCGCCTCGACAATGGCCTCTCGGTGCCCCAGGCGCGGAACCTATCCCGCTCGTTTTCTTCTCTGGCATCCACGCTCATCTTAACACCCTCAGCATCGCACGTCGGGCAGCGTGTAGGACGAAAACCTTTGAGCGAGGACTTCATGTTGAAGCACAACTCTTCTGAACCGACGGTCCCTTCAATTGGCTCCTTTAGCCGCTCACTGCTTCTCAGCTCTACTCGGGTTTTATGAGCTGGACGAAGGACATGAGCATGCGGCGCAAACTCTTGATCCTGGAAGCAGGCATCGGTGGGCTCCCATCCCCACATGTAGACCTTTTTGCTTGCCAGGTCAGCAAAACTGCCAGGCCACGCAATGCTCTGGAAAATGCCGAGCCTCAGTGTCACCTCTTTTGGCACGAGAACAAAGGCCACCGGAAAGGGGCTGCACCTCCGAAAGCTGCGTTGCAGGGAGGGGTAAGGAGGGGCGAGGCAAGTTGCGCTCCTGGAAACTTCCGAGCAACATCATCGCCAAAGGCAAGACGGCGGTTTCAAAGCGAACGGCTCGTCTGCCGCCTCTGTTCTTTGCCGCCGGCGCACCAAAGACCCAAGGTTCGGCTCTAGGATCACGTGAAGAGACCTGTGGAACCCTTGAAACATTGAATACACAGTCACTCTACTCTAGCTCAGAATGGGCCACACCTCGGCTTTCGTGAGGTAACAGGCTTTGGTCTTGCTCGGCTGCCAACCCTGCCAATGCAAGCTGCTGCACGCATCTGCACGACTGCCGCTTTGAGCCTTGCCCGCCCTGCCAAGCGAAAAGCAAACTCGTCGTCAGGAACGCGAAGGAAGACGAACACTTTTTTAAAGGGACAGATCGGGCTTTCGCTTCACGCGTGGGAAGGGCCTGTGCCTGAGGAGCAGGGGGAGCATATCCGTTCTGCCTGACCAAGCCTGGATATACCCTTGCTACCTTGTTGATAAGCTTTGCAAGACCTACTGCTACACAGCATCAAGTCGAAGTATATTAAATCTCCAAATCTGCTGCGGCGCACCATCCAACAGAGCCAGACTTGGAGCTTTCCCGACAAGTGAACGCACCTGGGATGTGGCTTCTGCTGACCGTTGATTTGCAAAGACAAGTTCTTGTTGTGCTACTAACGTAACAGGGCCAAACTGTCCACCGCATCGCATGCGATGTGGGTGACGATCTGCTGGAGTGTTCCGCACGGTTTTGCGCCATACGTAAGGTTCTGTAATCGCTCTCCTAAGTGAGTCTTGCGGGAGATTGCTTTTTTGCAAGCTTGAACATTGGCTCAGCTAACAACATATCCAAAGATCAGAAAACAGTGTTCTACCCTTGAAGGCAACACGTCCAAGTTCTCTACTGTCCGTCGACGTCGGCTCTGGACCCTCACATATGCGACACTGATGAGCGGCGAAGTGCTTCACACGAGAGCCGCCACAAAAGAATACAAGCCCCCACCGCCCACCCCTCGTGGTAGACCTGCCCGCTGATGCAGCAATGCTGCAGCTGCTGCAGAACATGTACACTGGCTGAGGGCATTTCACTTCAATGGATGAGGTGCCATTATAACCGCCGGCGGACTGTGATGCGCTTGCATGTGGACTTGTGAGGGTTCTGTCGGGGAGACTGCCGACCGGCTGCACCCCTGCATCAGTGATTCTCTGGGCTCCGGGCCGGAGCTCTGGCGGCTGCGAAAAGAACGGCTAGCCTCAGAGTCAGAGTGCTCGGCGAGCGCAGCCTCCGGCCCCCGGTCGCTTCGTCACTGTCCCGCGCCTCTGCTCCCACACTCCTCCGCTGGTGGGAGTCTTGCTTCGGAGGCTGGGAGGGAAGCAGAAAGAGCCGGACTAGAGCCGGTGTCCTCTTGCTTTGCCTCGCGTGGAGCTGGCACATGTCGCGCTGCCTAAGTGTGAAAGCACTCACGAGAGTCATCCACATCGTCAACACTGAGCCCTGCACTCTCCCCTTTGCCTCATTTCCAGCAATGTGATTTCGCGTTGCAAGGCTTCGACCTCGCGTGGCTCGTAGAAAGAGCAGGAAACAAGCGAGCGTCGACTATGTCGCTCGCCTCACGCATCCTCCAGGTCAGTGCAGAGGTTACCGACTCCTCAAGTTACCAGCTGTGCCAATTCCTGCTCAGGCACTCGCTCGGCTGAGATTCGGGCATGCCAGTGGCCCGGCTCGGGAGGGATGCGGAAACCTTACACAAAAAAGCTCTTTCTGCTGGTCTACTCTGACTGTGACAGACCAAGCTTCGGACGCCGCATCGCCTTGACCTAGCACTTTGACGCTTTGAACGGACTGTGCCTGTGCTCGTTTGCCCCCGGCCACACGAGAAAAACCTCGGGCCTTCTTTTGCCACTCTCCCCGCTCACGGACTGCCGCCTGCAGAACCTGCCACAAGAGAGCAACGAAAGTGGCAGGCCGGCAACTCGGTTTTGCCTGCTTCAGTTCGGCGATAAGCGTCTCACCTTGTACTACCAACCACTTTGGCACCACACTCTCCCAAAGCCTTGATTGCATAAGACCACGACACGTCGTGGCTCAGCTTCCGGCGTTCCGATAGACTGGACGAGATGCTCTGCTTCACCATAGATATCCAGTATGATGAATCCTGCAGTTGTGCTGGATGCCGGCACGCTGTCACTCCCAACGTTTCTTGCATCATCTCTGCGCAGACTCGGGCCCACAACAGCAGCGGTTGACATAGCTCTATAGGCTTCCGTGCTGCTCAACCACGTACCCCAACATAGCTCAGAAACTTCGCGACGCTGCTTCGAAGCCATGCAAAATGGCTTGTTGCATGCGCCCTCCCCGCTCTTCGGGGCGCGAGAGCTTGCACGCAGTCCTCCCAACTTGACAGCTCCGGCTCTGTGATAAATGCCTGGCGGCTGCGGCTGTGGTTCGTTGGCAAACTCCCACTGCAATCGCGCATCCCGTCACTGAGCACTGAACACTGGCAGAGGCGTGCATATCAACTTCCGGTTGTGCCAGATCTAGCAGCGACCGATCATGCCATGCCGTGCCGTTTCGCACCGTGAAAACTGTGGCTACGGGCATTCCCGGCTCGGAGATGGAGCTTCCTGGCACAATGGCACAATGCGGACGGCAGATGCGAAGACGAAGCTTTAAAAAAGGGCCGGCGCTTCTCCCAGGGACGAGCTCGGCCTTGGTCTAAGGCCACTAAGGCACTAAGCCCCTGTCTCTCTAAACCCTAAACCCTAAACCCTAAACCCTAAACCCTAAACCCTAAACCTCACAACTGAGGGAAAGGCGAGCTTTGGCCAGACGCTCCTGGCCCCAAAAGAGAGAGCGGTCTATGTCCCTGCATCCAGTCTCACCGCGCGGCAGACGCGCCTTCGTTGATCAGTCGACGCTGGCCCTGCTGGCGTCTCAAATTCTCAAGAGCTGGAGCCAGAGAAGTAATGCAACATGATGCAACCCTACCCCGTCCTTCCCCATGACGAACCTGCACAAGCACAAGCCGACTACAAAACGCGAGACGTGTCAGCCTCGCGAAAGTCCGCTGCCGAAAGCGAAGTGCGGAACGGACGACTGAAAAACACACAGAGACACACATACACTCTTACGTGTGACATGTGCTCTCATGGCCAGGGCCAAATTTTGCACCCTGCCTGGCGAGGAGACGAGGTGATCAGAAGAGATCGGGGCGGGCGCAAGCCCGGGCTTTGCCCGCAGTCAGTCTTGCACTGTGTCGCTGCTCATTGCCTGCATGTCGGCAGCTACCCAGAGAATCTGTCGTTCTGCATGTTCGCAGATGCTCTGTCGCTACAGTCATGGCCCATGGCTGCAATAGCAAGACATCTGCAAGCACGGCACCACGAGTCAGAGGGAGCACTCCGTTGCAAGAGGCTTTTTGACACGGTGCAACCGACAGTGCAACACGCCCAAGCATCATTCGGGCTTGGACCGGGGCCCAAATCTTGTGAGATCACGGCCGAAAATCAAAGTTCCTGGGAACGGGAAAGAGGGGGGCGAAAGGTGTAGGGTTTTTTGACGGGTAGATTTGGACAACATCATAAGCTGCCAGAAGCTGCTGGTGCAGAGAAGCCTCGAAGCCAGTCGGTGGACAGCATGAAACGATTTCGCATCGAAAGCTGGAGGAACCAGTAGGTGAAGCGCCAGCCAAGAAACGCAACAAAGCCAGTCACCCGGCTCACACCCGGGAGCTGGGCCATGACAGCCGTAAAGCCGCCGAGGTACGCCATCGTCCCCTTCACGAAAAAAAGGACAGCAACTTTAACTCTGAAGTACGAAGTACTGCAGTGCTTCATCAGCGGTTCTAAACCCCTGCAGCGCTGAACATCATACCAGCAACATGCGAAACCGATACCGACATAAACATGAAAAGGAAAAAAATGTCAAAAGAATGCCATGCCGTGCCTTGTTGTGGAACTCGAAAGGCTTAATATTCAAGGGGTCTTTCTGACTCAGCACTTTGGCCAGATATTGCCCCTGTTGATTGGCAACTTGCGCTGTTTGCGGAAGCCAGTAATCTTCTATGGTGGAACAATCGCCGATGGCATAGATGTCATCTTCCCCCTTCACTTTCAAGTAAGGGTCTACGAGGATCTGAGATCCTCTATCATTCATCGTAAAGCCAAAAGACTTCACGAATGGATGAGGCTTGATGCCGGCACACCACACCAGTGTGCCATAGCGAATCGACATCAGGCTCTCTCCCGTCTTGACGTGCACTACGTTTGGCTCCACTTTCTGAACAAAGGCACCAAGATGAATTTGAACCCCCTGCTTTCTCTGCAGGTGGGTCAGAGCATAATCCTGCAAGTCTTGGTCGAAGGTGTTTAGGAGGTCATAGGTGAACATGTGAACACGGATTGAGTGCTTCAAGTGACCGTAGAGCTTCGCACCCTCATTATAGAGGAAGTCTGTTAGCTCTCCAGCAAGCTCGACTCCCGTCGGGCCACCTCCTACCACAACGAAGGTCAGCAAGTCCTGGATCCTCGCCCGCTCCTCGTCACTCACGGACAAATCGTTGTCCAACGCGTGGTGGTAGGAGGCTTCCTCCAGCTTCTCCAAGACCTCGGTTTGGAAGTCTTATCGCATCTTGCCCTTATGCCCCCCGACATGCACTGCTGCCGCTCTCCAGACGTCTCAGCCTGGCGCATGGTCTTTGAATCGCGTAGCATCTGCCGTCTCTTTCATGAAGAGGGCGTGCTCCTTCACACCTGGAATATTGAAGTCGTTCGGCTGGAAGCCCACTCCCACCACCAGTTTGTCGTACGGCAGCATGTACTCTTCCCCTCCCACCGTTCTGCATGTGACTTTCTTCGTCGCCTTGTCAATCGCAACAACAGCACTTTCATAGTAGGTGGCATTCTTTTTAGCCACCAACGGACGCACAGGTTGGCAAATCGATCTTTGATTCACCGTCCCCAGTGCGGAAGATGCCAACATTGGCGTGAACAGCAGATGGTTTCGAGGAGAAACGACGGTGACGTCTGTCTTCTTGGTATCTATGTCAGCAAGGACACGAAAGCTTGCCCAACCAGTTCCCAAAATCATGACTTTGGGTTTCTCTGTGCTGAAGGCCCGGTGCCCACAGGCACGAATGTGCCGCCCGAGGACATGCCTCATGGCAGCGCTGAACGATACTGAAACGCGGCGAATCCCTTGCGAGCCATCACAAGCTCTGCGGGCACCACAACGAAAGGCATCACTTAACTGTCCCGAATCCCATCCTTCTGGCCCTGTGCAGACTGCGAATTAGGCTCCAAGAACATCTGCCAGCTTTTCATTTCCCTCGTGTAGCAGGAAGCGCCGAGCAGAGAGTCCTCGCACATGTCACTGGATCGCAGAAATCCCTCGGATTCCCGCGACTGACTGGAGGTTCCCCCACAATGCTCCTTTGCAACTCAGCGAAGTGCGCGCCATCCAAACCTGACAGTGAAGTAACTCAAAGGCAGGACGAGTCGGGTCCCAACAAACCTTGTCGAAGCCGCATCGTGACTGCCAACTGAATGTCTGCAGCTGTGATCCTGGGCAAAAACAAATGCAAAAAGCTTGCAAGACTGAAGAAAGTCTGAGACTGGCTCTGGAGCACATCAGCCTCCGCAGTCAGCAGCCAGCACGGTACGAATCCGAGAGTCCTGAACCAAGCCAGCCTTCGATGCCCTCGCCGTTGATTGACGGTATCGTGCCAGCCTGGTAGCCTGAACTCTCAAAGGAGCAGTTTGAGGGAGTTCTTCGACTGGACGGGCCTCTCCGAGCACCGACTGCAACCAGTTCCGCATCCAGGCACCTAAAACGTCCACCGCCTCGGCACCTTCGGGACCCGGGCCACAGCCCCTCCGTGCTTGCAGGAGCCTTGCTGCAAGCCACTGATGCACATGTCCTGCATGTAGCCGTAACCGGGTCGACTTCCCAGGTCCTCCCATACCTGACGCGGACACTTCTGTGATCTCTGACACCCCTTCGCCGGCGCCTTTGAGACCCCTCGGCCTTTGCGATCGCTGGCGCCCAAATTCTGTCGCCAGCTCCCGTCTCAGCCGTCTCCGAAGCCGACCGACTCGGTCGAGGCTCAAGAGGCCTCGGATATTCTGGCGAAAACTGATTTCGAAAGCTGATTCCAGGGACAACGAACAGCCAAAGCCTCCGACTCGCCCAGCGCCGCCTGCCACACCTTTCAGCTACAGCATCATATCAGCGAGGAGAAGGTGTACGGATCGACTTCCGGTGCCTGCTCGATGCTCCAAGCCTTAAGCTGCTGGCCGGCCTGAGCTGTTGCCATGTCCGAAAATTACGCCGTTCCGTTTCGTACTCTCCTGGCTCTTCTGTCTAGCAGCCGCTGGTGCCAACGGGCGTGTGGACACAGTGTTGCCCTCCGCAGTAAGGAAACGCACCTCCGCCTGGCGACTACCACGTTTCCAACCAAACATCCCACCGTCTTTGTCGTGCAGCTCAGCTCATCGTCCAGCCTCGCCCATCAGCTGTTGAGCAACCTACATCAACAACCACGACTAACATCCATACCATGTGATGCACATTTATCTCCTTACGCGGTTGGGTATGCCCCACGTCTTGCCAATCCGGTGCTATGTGATTGGCTTCGTGTTGCAATATGCGTAATCGCGGCCATGCTGACCCAAAACATGACCCTTGCATGACATGTTACAACTGGTCACACAAGCCATGACTCTTGCCGAAATCCGAAACATAGCTGCGACGGCAAACAAAACTCTGACACTACTGCTTCGTCATTTCTTGGTCCATAACAAAGGTGGTTATGATACAAAGCGAAATTATAAATTTTTGATGACTACAAGAACGAATAAAGAAATTCGTGATATTTTATGTAGGAAATAATAAAAAAAAAAAAGAATCAAAAATCATTTTCAGCCATACGCGGAATGAGCTGGGTTGCAAGTCGTAAATTCGTTGATCTAGGTGTTTTAACTGAAATGAAAAACCCAAAGAATTTTAAATTTTGAAGCTTGCCGCACAAGTTCGGCAGGAGCAAAAAACACCTACCCTGAATCCGGACACAGCGCAAAAACACAACATGAAGGAACAACTTTGCACCGTTGTCAATCATGTGCCTTATGTTCGCAATGCAGTCGCAAAAAATTGAAAACATACCATAGAATCACCTCTCAAACGGTTGATACAGCTCGTTACGACGACGAGGACGATTTGCGAGAATGTAAGCACGCGTGACACGTACCACATGTGCAGCTGCCGCTCCCAAAATTTTCCAAGAAGGCAACACCCCCTACGCGGTAGCGCTCGCGAAGGCCCGATTTTTCTTAAAATCCTTGAACATTCCTAGTCAAAAACTAAAATCCCGAACCGATTTTCTTAGAAGTTAAAATCCCTTCCCGATTTTCTTAAAATCCCTGAACATTTCTAGTCAAAAGTTAAAATCCCGACCCGATTTTCTTAAAAACCCTGAATATTCCTAGTCAAAAATTAAAATCCCGACTCGATTTTCTTAAAATCCCGGAACATTTCTAGTCAAAAGTTAAAATCCCGACCCGATTCTCTTAAAAGTTAAAATCCGACCCGATTTTCTTAAAATCGGTGATCATTGTTACTCAACAGTTAAAATCCCGACCCGATTTTCTTAAAATCCCTGAACATTTCTAGTCAAAAGTTAACATCCCGACCCGATTTTCGTAAAATCCCTGAGCATTCCTAGTCAAAAGTTAAAATCCCGACCCGATTTTCTTAAAATCCCTAAACATTCCTGGTCAAAAGTTAAAATCCCGACATTCCTGGTCACAAGTTAAAATCCCTGGACATTTCTAGTCGGAAGTTAAAATTCCTGGCCAAAAACTGAAAAATCCCTGGACATTTCTAGGCAAATGTTCAAATTCCTGGCCAAAAGTTAAAAGCCCCGGCCAAAAGTTAAAGTTCC
>CAJNDV010020946.1:961-23953 GCA_905221635.1 Symbiodinium sp. CCMP2456
CAAGTGAAAATCACATGACTGAAAATTGGAAAATCGTTCGTAAAGATGCTTTGTTTGCTGTTCATTTCTTGAGTTGTGGTCAGTTTGACCTTCGAATTGTGCAAATTGTGTCGGCTGTCATCAATTACCAGCGCGGGCAAACCAAACAAGGCATTGACGCACAGTTTGAGTTGTGCCCGTGGAGGTTGTGCTGCAGTTGTTTCTGTTTGTTTGAATTGTGCCAAGTTCACGTGGCCCAGTGTTTCAAGCATGTTTTGGTCTTTCTGTACAGTTCTTGCTCTTTCACCGCGGACCCAGTGACAGCAGTCGCACCTGAGGCCACATCACGCCAAAAAACAGATTGTGTAGGTGTCTTATTCAGTTTTGCCTATGGAGTCTTCGTTTCAGTTTGCTGTCATTGTGGAAGATCTTGGCTGGCGGAAGCCCGTTTCCTGCGGGAGAACGTTTCCTGCGGTAAAGTTTTTCCTACATTTAGGCGTTTCCTGTGAAAAGATTTTTCCCTTTATGTGCTTTTTCGTGTGTCGAGGCACTCAAAGAAAAAACAAAGTCGTTTCCAACTCCGCGCGGCTTCCTGCCATGGGCAGGCCGCAAGGCATTTCCAGTAAAAGCCACGTTCCTCCCACACGGGGTTTCTCGCCGGAGGACTACACCCTTCTAATTTGTTCGCCTTAGAGAGCGGTGGGGGTTGGGCCCGTGCAGGCCCCCCATTTGCAAGGAGGGAGGCCCTCTTCGAAGAGCGCTTCGAAGGCGAGGATAAGGTCCTCGCCATTAAAACTTTCGAAGTCCAATCGGCCACCAAGTAGTCCTCAGATGAAGACCGATGAAGACCTGCAGGGATTGAATTCGTTGTCACGGGAAGAGTGGTAGTAGTATGCACATCGGATACTCAGCACATTGGTTTGTTTGTCACAGCTTGGCTCAAAGAGTCGGATCGAGGTAGTTGGTTTGCCATGTTTCAAGGGTGCTTGGCATGGCTCAACAAATATAAAAGCTGTGGTTGCGTGTCGTTAGTCTTCAAACATGTTCGCGCTGACGATATGCCATGACTGTGGTTGCTGATGTGGTCAGGCTCTCCATGTTTTCCTTCCTATGCACCCATTGCTGACGAAGGTTTTTGTCGTTTAGGTGTGGGGGTGTCTGGTCGGGGACCGGTTGCGTATGGTCTCCGCAAGCCATGGCAAAGAGACGGACTGCAGGAGCATCATGTCTGCATCGCAACCCCAACAAAGCCCAGTTTTAGATTAAGCTCAGGCGAGAGCAGGTCATGGGATCCTAAAAATCCGTGGACAACTTCCGGTGAAACCCACGGCCCCATTCGTTCTGAAATGCTTTTGGCAACACAGTTCAGCCGGCAACCATTGACAGTACACCAAGTTCGATCCGAAATGCATAGAGTTCACGTTATAAATCAACATGAAGACTTTGTTTATTACATATGACACAAACGAAATACCCCATTCTGAGAACAGCGAGCAGCCTGCATTTCCTTAGTGTGTTCGCGAGCATGTCTTCTTGCTTGGGCTTGCAAGTTTGGTGTCTCTTGGTGAAAGCTTGCTGAAGTCAAGATGTGTATCCCCAATGCTTGTCATTTCTCTGCGTAGCGTGTCAAATCTATCTATCCACGAACGGTGCGTTCTACCCGTCTACCCATAGTACTGCAGCTTAACGGGCTACGGGCAAGTCCTGCAGTCCTACAGAGTTTGCAGGTTGAAGCTTACAGGCGAGTTGGTAGTTGTCAGGGCGTGGGGGAGCAATGGTAAGGTAATGTAAAGCAGGTTAAAGGGGTCAGTGAATCTGCAGGTCCAAGCTTGCATGCAAGTTGGTAGTCAGGGTGTGTGGGAGCATTGAAGTTGACTTCTTTGTTCTCGGCTTAAGCGCTTCGGGCACCGTGGGGATGTAAGAAGATCCGAGCCCAACTTCTAACTTGGGCCCGTGTTCCTCAAGCTGCACACCGCACACCCAGGTACGGTAGTTCCAATGTCGGCCAGGAAGAAGAAAGTGCCGGGGGCCCCAGCTCTCTCTCGGAGGCCAGAGTCATTGAGTCATGTCCCTAGGTCCGAAGGCCTCGGAAGTAGATCGCTGCCGCTGGAATAGCTATGCGAGCTCTGCGAGCTCTGCGCTGAGGTCCACTGGGCTGGGCGCCCTGCAATGGCAGCGGCAGCTCCCGCTCCTCGGACTCAGAGCTTCCGAAGCGTCGGCTTCAGATAAGGGCTGCCAGGTGTTGACTTGCATAAGCGCCTTGAGTATAAAGCTCATTCCCTCCCATCGCGTTAGAGTCCAAGACTGCAGGTTTTCGGCGAGCGCCCTGTTGTTTCTTGCGTCGCTCCCCATGGCGTCGGGGGCTTTGTGCCGGTCGACGTTCCGTCTCAGAGAGCCCGCAGAGCGAGAGAGCGAGGCTGAGCTCCACTTTGTCCGGCATCTCCCACGTGTCGGAATTCACCAACGCACTTTGGCCCAATTGAGCCTTGCGGAGGGGCGAACACGGGGCATTTCAGGCCCCGAGGCCCGAGGCCTTCAAGGGCTTCAACCCATCAGAGCTGGAAGAGCTGTGGAGCCAGGGCGTGCCGTACCAAGCGCCTCTTATCGAGCCACTCAATCGGCTCGGCGTGCAGGACAAGGGGATGCAGCAAAGCTTTTAAGGACATCTGCGCTCTCCATAGCAGAGCAATCGTTCCATCGTGTGGTTCGGCAATGGTGTAGGTGGTGCGATCACAAAGAGTACTGTTGTAGTGGAGGTCGAATCCCGTGAGCCCCAAGTCATGCTTGTTCAAGCCGAACGCGGACCTAAGATTCTCAAAGCTGGAGGCTGTGCGGCAAGCTCGATGCTCACTGCAGGAGGATACGGCTGCCAAGAACATGTCCCAGTTCGTCCACATTGGCTGCTTCATCGCGGGAGCCTCGGAGCAGCCCCGGAACTTCTCGTGATAGCCCAAGCCGACTTGCCATCGCTAGGCTTCCATGGGCATCACACGGGACGCGGAGCAGGCCCCTGAAGTTACAATGTTCGGGTTTGGAGGCTCGAAGGTGTTTGGGAAGCGCCGAGTGCATTCGGGCCACTTACACTCGTTTCTTGGTTGCTTCGGGCTGGCCCGTGCGGGGTTGCAAAGATCCTCCTAGGAGGGCCCTCAATTTCTGCGTTTCACCTCCGCAGAGGACACGCACTTCGACCCGAGCGCCTGCGTGGATGCAGCAGCTTCAGAGCCTAGAAGTGCAGCCCCCTAAAGCACCACGAGTTCGGTGATCTTCTCTGGAGGCTCGCTTGTCAGACGAGCTCAGTGCTTGCACTGGGCTACCACTGCCGGGATCGGGTCCCTCTAGGGGTTTCGGATCATGAAGTGGGCATGGTGACTCTAGCCATCCCGTGTGCAGCGATTTGGGCCTGCCTTTGTCGGTTTCTTGTGACGAGCAGGTCCGGGGTCTCAGAGAGCCTTTGCTTCCCAGGTCTGTCGGAGCCGCTACCCCAACGCAGCCCTCAAGGCTTCGCCGGAAGGGCTGTTGACACCACTACCGTCCATGAGTGTAGACTTGGGATTTCAGCTTGCTGTTCGGCATTAGACTATTCATGGAGCCGTTGTCAAGTGGATGCGTGTCTCTTGGGATGTGGGATTTTTGTGTTGGCTCGTAAAGACGTGGACCGCAGCTTTCGGGTTTCTGGTGTTAAAAGTACCGTTCACGGAAGTGCCTTGGCCTTGGTCCCGTAGTCTTCAGCCCCCAGCTCGGACCCCGAAACCCAGTCGCTCCAGCGAAGACACCTGTGCAGACAACGTCTGTGATTTTGCAGGACATCGCAGTAGCTGTGCATGGTCCACGGTGTGGCTGCGCACTAGGAGCTCTTTACGATGCCAGGGTCTCGATGGTCTTTGCCAAGTCGGACGCAGAAGCAGCATCTGTTGAGACCGTCTGCCCTCGTCCTTCCCGGACCTAAAGCCCGAAGCCGCTGCCGAGACCTTCACCGAAGCCGACCCCAGCTTCTGTACTATGCAGTGCAAGTTTTTCGAGAACCCCATTTGCGGGGGCTTGCCCTCCTTTTGGGGAGCCCGGCGCCCAGTTCAACGGATCTGCTGGGCCTCGATGTTCGGGGTGCCGATTTGTCAGGCAACTCGGAGGGTCTTTCTGCAGATGAGGGCTTCCAAATTTCGCTTTTCGCTGACCTTGTCACTCCTAGAGATGCCAAGCGCTTCCCTGCCGCGAGCCCCAAACCAAGTGTGTCACCAAGGTTTTCGTTCAGTATGACTTTCAATCCTACGCCTCGCATGGGGCCTATGATCCATGGCGCAAGATTTGGTGACCTGGCAGAGGAAGTGTGAGGGCTGGTAAGTGGTTTACTGGTCCGGATCATGTTGATGGACGCAGAGTATCAGGTTTCCGTTCGAGTGTTGAACGTAGGCCGTATCGCTCCGACGCATTGGACGTCTGCTTGCGGTCCAATGCGCCAACAACGGCCTTCCTCCTCCTTTCACTTTCCGGCCACTGTTTGATTGGTAGACCGGCAAGGGCATGTTTGGGATGCATGGCAGAAATGCTGTGAGTTCCCTTTGAACAAGGGTGTAACACTTTTTCGCACTGTGGAGAGAGCTTCGGGAACGAAGCCCTGCCCAGCCCCCATACGTGGCTCAATCATTCCAAGAACTGGATAGTCTCCTTGCCTTCAGACACACCGCAATCGCCTTTACCTGCATGCCGTGTCCCTGCACTAAGGTACTCGATCGTCGCTGTGCGCGAAGCCACGATCATCGGGGCTGAGGCTGTGGCTGCAGTCGTCAAACCTGATAGGAGCCACGAACCCGAATGCAGTTGCGCGCCCGATAGCAGCAGGATTATCAGTTCTAGGTTTCGCGACCAGGACCCCCGCCATCCATCCCCGTGACTGTTGACACTATTGGATCGCGAGGTCCAACAAGTGACGACAGTTCTGCGTTTCGCGACGATTTTCGGCTCCCAGCCAAATCCGACACTCGCGGACGCTTGCGAACGCTTTCGAACGCTTGCGGACGCTTGCGAACGCTGCGCACGCATTCCGAGTCAACTCCTAACCCTCAGACCCCCAACCTTCAAACGAGAACCCTTCTGCTACGCATTCGGGAAAAAAACCGAAAGCCTGTTGTCACGAGTCTGTTCCACTCCTCGTCCCCGTCGTCCCCGGTCTTGGCTTTCCGGCCAGGGCCAAGGGAGGCCCAATCAGGATCCAGTGTCTTTCAGTACATGCAGCAGCATTTGTGTTCTACATTGTTTACAGTTTCAGGCTGAACTGGTAATGTCTCGCACCCCAGCCGGTTCAGCACCTCGTGGCCAAGCACGGTTCGGCGGATTGAAAGACACTACAGATTAGAGATAGTGGAGAGAGATACAAGGTCGAATCTGGGTCAGATCCAGTGAGTGTGGCAGGTGTGACACAAGTTGTGCTTTCCATTCATCAGCAGGTCTTTTCTCACCTCGCGCTAGCACCCCTGAGCCCCAGAGCATTTTAGAATATGCCTTGTTGACCTGTGAAAGGCCTGGAATCCAGACAACCAGCACCCAGCTCAGCTTCCATGAGTCGCGATTTCAGACAGGGCCTTTTCGTGGATTTGAGTATGTTGTGGACTCCGGAATGTCACCCACCGCCAGTCCAGTTTGATGTGCCGCGACGCTTGAAGTCGTCTTGATTCGGAGTGAGGGCGGAGGCTCAGCTGCAGCCCTGGGATCGAGTTGCCCAGTGTTTCCGCACATGATGCCTCGAGATCCGCCCTTGAAAGACAACACGTACACCGGCGCAGTCCCAAACCAAAGGACAAAGCGAGAACAGCAGCACCCAGAAGAGTCCCACCTTTTTTCCGAGGGGCCCTCGGCACCTCAAGGTTGGATCCGGAGCGCTACTACCTTCACGCCGCATCGGTCCAGACGGGCCAAGCAGCGCGAGGGCCTTGCAGCTTTTACTTGGACTTTGCGATTGTCCAGCTGTTTTGCTCCGCCTTTCTGTGGCTTTTCCGTGTTTTGCTCAGTCAAGAGCGGTGGGCGAGCGAGCGAGAGAGACAGAGACGCTGGGATTCGTGGGTGCTGGATCGTGATTTTCGAGCACTTCGTCGGGTTTTGGGTTCTTTGAGTGTATGGAGTTCAAGCATCGGATCTGTAATGCTTCAGAATATCCGACCTTTTCGATGATGCTGTATTCTGCAGCCGCCTGCTTCAACAAGCTTGATGGAAGCTCATATCAGAAAAAGAGGATCTGTGCATCTGACAGTTCACACCTTGGCCAATGAGCTTCAAAAAAGACCCTTCCGGCTGTGGCCTCCATTCTTGTCGAGTAGAGGAGAGCCTCGCAAGATTTTATCCTCGAGCCCGGCTCCCGTAGTCCAGAGCTTTTCACGGCAGCGGGCCATGCCTATCGGCCGCATCCGCTGCGTCGTCTTCGACTTGGATGACACGCTCTGGAACACTGCCGCCGGGCCTCTGAAGACTTGTCTGCGGGACCCCTTCAGGGGTTTTTGGATGCGGGTTCTCTGTCGCTGAACGTCGCCGAAATCGATCTCTGCTGTCCAATTCCAGGGGGTGTTTTAGATCCCTGAGCCTAAATGTTGCGAAGCTGTTCGCTCCCTTGTTTCAGGTCCACACACTGGAGAAGGCCCAGGAGGCCACGGGGCAGTTTTGAGGTTCCAGGAGGCCACGAAGCTTTCCCTGGCTTTGCTATGCCCAGCCAGAGGTCATGAGCACGGCGCTGTCGGCGAAGCGCCCGGAGCTGCAGACGGACGCCTTGACCTTCAAGGAGGCCAGAGACAAGAAAAACACGCTACGCATCGCTGCGCGTCTCTCAAGCTTCTGGGATTGGGATTGGAACTCCAGAGCAATCAAGAGTCGAGAAACTTGGACACCAGGCCTTGTACGAGCAAACACTGCCTTTCGTCGGAGAGGCTTTGTTAGCCTTTTGTAGTTGTGCGTTTCGTGGCTGCTCGGATGCAGGAGATGCGGAGGGTGCAAGAAGAGCACCCGGAGAATCTTGGAAAAAGCCGAGGGTAGGCTGAAGACTGAACCTATCCATTTTCTTTCGTCTTGGGCCACCGGCTTCTGCATGTCAAGGTGCAGCAGGTTGTTGCTTTTCTCGTTGGCGAGCACCCTTGAGTGTAGATCCCGTACGCCACTAGGAGGTTTGAACTCTGGAGGAGGCAGGCAAATGCCGTGACTCGAATCCCGAATGTTAACGTAGTGACGCAGATTCGATGTAGACTTTTACGCCGTAGCTAATCATCGAGATCCGTCGATTTTGGCGTGCATCAGGAAGAGGCATGACTTTACCTTCTGCCGTCACGAAGTTCTGCGGAAGCTGACAGGCATCATGCAGGCTTTGCTTAGCAAGGTGTTTACCCGTGGGACGGCACAAGCGGTTTGTAGTGCACAGCAGGAACGGGGGTTGTGAGGAAACGGAAGACATGGACTTTGCAAAGCCTAGATTGAAGGTGAGCGATCCTCCTTCGCCCTCATTAAGGAGCAAGACCCCTGTGTCCGCTCGCGTGTCAGGCGATGATCAGCTGGCGCAAGAGGTTTTCCAAATCTGGCACCGCCAAAGGTGGGCAGAGCAGTTCGCAGGGTTGGCTGTGGAAGCAACCTTACAAGGGATGCGAAAGCAACAGCTATAGATTTAGTTCCATGCGCGTCGCCTCGAGACTCATCATCATACCTCAGCCTCTCTTCCAGTCCGGATTTTGGCAGGAACAGTCCAACACTATTCCCTGGCGCTCTTGATGCAATCCGTTCGCTGAAGTCCAAGGCAGGTGAAAGGGATGTTGCCAGTCGGTCTCTACTCATCCAGTACATCCTCGTAAGGCGAGTCTTTGGGAGAGGCCGACTAGTTCGAGGGATTCCGGTCCAGCCTAAGGCGCTGATAGAGAGACTGCTAGGATGGTAGCGCTTCTCAGCTTAGCAGCCTGGGCTGGAAGGGCGTTTCCATTGGCACGCTGACGGATGGCAATGCCAATCCCTTCACAATCGATGGTCTGCCGCTTGTCTATGCTGTCTAAGCTTATGACCTTCGAGGCCCTAGCCCTAACTCGTGAGACTCAGAAGACGGCAGGCGAGTCAGCGAAACAACCCTGGATTCCTGAGTTGTGTTTCTTTTTCGTGCCCGACGCATCGGACGTCGAATGTCTCACAGTCCTCAAGCGCTGCGGCGCCGCCTGAAAGCAGACGTCTCAGCCGGCCAGCCTCAAGCCCCAAGCGCTGAAGGAAGGACGTCATCGATTTTGCCGTGAACGCCGTCGAGGTGGGCGCCGTGCTGGACTCGCGGCAAAGAGCAGAGCACAGGGGCGGGGCCGGCCCCGGGAAGGCGCCGCTCGGCCGCTCTGTACTCGCCCTGTGCTTTTTTCAGGCGGGTGCTCCGAAGCCGGATCGGCGAATGTTTGCGCTGCTTGACTTCAGCCGGATTTCAGGGCGCTCTGGGACCGCGCCCTCATCTCATCGCACCCGAGGCTCTGCGAGAGCAAAGCCGGCCTGGGCCCGGAAGAGATGGCCCGGGGGCCCACGGTTTCTAGGGGGGTAATTTGTGGGCAGCTCACGTCGTGTTGTTCGGCTCCGCGAGCTTTTGTGCGGGCTCTGGCGGGGGGAAATCCTCTTGTCACCTTGTAGGAGTCTTTCGTCTGACAGCCGGAAAAGGAGACACCAGCCATAATAGCAAGGAAATGGTGAGGCATACAAACTAGCTGATCCTTGTCTGCGCCGTAGGTGTCTGGACGCTGTTAGCAGTTTTACAGATGGTGGCCAGCGACGAGTCGGTATGGGGCAAGTTTGTGCGGGCCACTCGTGTTGGAAGAAGAGTCAGAGCCAGATGTGCCGAACACAGACGGGGGAGACTACCTGTGAACTTGTGGGCGCTTCTGACTTGCCTGAGTCGGCCTTTTCTGATTGTCATAGTCATCTCAAGCGGATGTGCTGCCTCGGTTGTGCCAAGCGGCCGCCTTCCACAAACTGACAAACAAGAAGACACGGTATCAAACGATTTTAACTGACGAGTTGCTTCGCAGCACATTTTTGACACAAGAAAGAGGGTGTGGCTATGGAATTGCGATACAGGGGCAGGCCATAGGTCTGGTGTGAAGCGAGAGAGCTCGTGATTGGGAGCACAACTTCCTGCCTCTGTGGCATGCCAGAAAGGTTTCAAGCATAATGAGGAGAAGAAGCCCATCAGGACATCTTTTCCATCACATCCTTCAGCAACGGCTGCACTCTTGCTATTGTTTGTAAGGGGGACAGACCGTTCGTTGCGGTTGGAGCCGATGGGGTATGGGACCACATGGACTGGAACTTGGCGGCCACTGCCGTGCCAGCTGGCAATTTTCAAGCATGGACTTGTTAAGCATTTGCACACCTAGTTGCCGGTGAGGTTTCTTAGGAGGTCCCGGCTTCGGTTTGGGGCTCCGACGGCTCCGCCAGGTTATGGTCGGCGACAATCCAGCCAAGGACGTGGAGGGAGCCCTGGATGCAGGCTTCGGGGGCAGTTTTAGGGTCGGGTCCCGTGCGGTGAAGCTAATGAGGACAAGTGGCCGTGAAACTCACGAATTTTGGTCAATCCCTGAACGCAGGCATATCCGCGCCACTCCGTTCTTTCCTTTTCTGCTGCTTCTGGTCGCGCAGTGCGCAAAACGTCGCATGAAAAGCAAGGGATCCCGGATCCCCGAAATCCTAAACATTAAACGCCAAAACCGAATCCCGCTGTCGTCGCAAGCAGGTTGGCGGGCCATTTGGGTCAGGCCGCCGGAACCGTGACCTGGATGCAATCGAGGTCTTTTTCAGGCCAGGCCTGGCGTTTTCCAGGAGCTTCCGCGAGCGAGTTGGCCTTCTTCGGGAGTTTTTTTATGCAGAAGCACGGGGGGGGGAGGGGGTGCGGCAGTGGCAGTGCGTTGATGGATTCCAGGTCCATTCTGCGCAGTGCCTTCGACGTGGACGCTGGCGGCTCTGGCCCGGCTCCGCGGCGAGCACATGCGGACGTGGACCACGTCTCTGAGGCGGAGCAGAGCAGCTAGAGGGTATCCATGATATTTCCGAGCGCACAGCGGCCCTTCATCTGGTCAGGTCGAGGCCTGCCTGACGTCTTGGGCATAGGCAGGAGCGCGTGTCGCTTACAGGAGATTGCAAGGGGTTGATGTTGCCGAGCTCGTGCCACGGTCCTGCAGCTGCTGTTTGTGTTCGTGACGGGGAAGGGCCTGTCCAGCCATTGGTCGGAAAGTGCTTTGATCAAGACTTCAAGACAGCCCTCTACTGTGACAGGCATTCAACTTGCCAAAGATGCAACCGTGAGATGAAAGTGCCGACAAAAGAGATCCGACGCATTGATGCACGGTGCATGGGTCGTGTTGGGGATCTCAGCAGCACCATCGAAACGCAAAACTCTCCCTTTGGCCACGCGTCACAGCATCGAGAGACCTAGCCAAGCTTCCATGCTGCTCTTCGAGGAACTCAGCACGAGGTCCAACCACGGGCCCTCGGGATTCAAAACAACGCAACTCTTTGGAAACTCTGGACTCTGGCGACCCTGCCTGCCCTGCCCTTCCCCTTAGGTTTCCATTCCAGACGCGGCTGCCGGGCATCGTCCACGGCCTGGGGGGGGGGGGGGGAAATAGGTGTGGCATTTGTGTTTTGGGTGTCGTGGTTTGGGATGGGGGAATCAGGTTTCTTAGGAGTTTGGAGTTCGAGGACGTCTGCTTTTGCTTGTGAAAGTTTTGTGCCGCAGGGTAGGCGCATCCATTCTTCCGAGCCATCTGTACCTAGATCCGTCGGAAGGCATTCAGTACGACTTAGACTCGGGCCGCCTCGTGGGCGTCCTGACTTCGGCCTCCACGGCTCGCGTCCGGATGCTGACGCCATGGGTGTGTGGCCGGCGGTGTTGTACTTTGAGCCGTGCTTCAGGTTCTGCAAATTTTGGTCTGCAGGGAGTTGAAGGGTGTTGTGCTTGAGGAGGGTTTCTACTGAGCTTAGGCTGCGTGTCGGTGAATCCTTTTGCCTGCCACGATGGAAAGGACGGGGAAATGAGGTTGAGTCAGCAAAGTGTTGGTTCATGTGAGACTATGATAGGATTTTGAGATCTGCTGTGGCCCGTGCTCCTGGCAGCATGAAAGTTCCGAACAAGCCCGAGCCCAGAAGCCCGAAGCTGTGGAAAGTGTCCCCCATTAACCAATTCTCGGCTAGCCAGGTACTACTTGTGGACAGCATTTATCAACACAATCAACATCACTCACCCAAAGATCGAGTTTGACGAGGTGGGCAGGGTCTACTTCTCCGGAATTCACCCACACTTTCCTCTGGGCTCAAGCAGGGGTCAAGGTGGAGAAGGGAAGTAAAGGCCGGGATTTTCCAAGGCTTGCCCGGTTTGCAGCACCAATCGAGTCGGTTTAGTCTTGCGGTTGCAGGAGCTGCCCATCCTCAACTTTGGAGAGCAGATGACGGAGCAGCCCCTCGTCTCAGCAACAACAACCGGCTTGCCTGCTGGAGCTCCTCCACCCCCTTCCTCTTTCTCATCGAGCGTCGACAGTCCTCATGTGCACTAGGAAACTCCCACGCTTTTGCAGCTTTCCCGACGTGCAGAAATTTCGAGTCAGGATGCAGAACACTTCCAGAGCTCGGAGGTTCAATTGTCACGGCCGCAAAGTCTTTGCTGCCTTACCTACCATCATACTTTCGATTATACATCCCAAGATGTTGTGAAGCTTCTTTCTCGAGGTGACACACCAATCAAGTAACAGCCTTTCGTTTACAATCTTGAAGTCTTCTTGAAGCAAGTATCAGAATTGGTTTATCATAAACTTCTCTTAGGCTTTCCCTGCGACAATGCCTAGTAACTAGTAGCTTGACGTAGCTTAAAAACCTTAAGCAAGTTGTTGCAAAGAAAGATACACTAATAATCATTATAGTCTGCTTTGTATATTCTGGTTATAACCAAGATGATCACTTAGACCGCAGGCCCAGCAGAAGTAGGATCAGCAAGGAAGGATCGCAGACGGCGGTTAGGGGCGTATTTGGAGTATAACGTGGAGCCCCATGAGCCCAGAAAGCGAAAACAGCCTGGTTGAAGCCCAGGTTTATGGCATGGACGACGAACTCGGCGATCTTCTCTAGGAATGGCCAGGGCTGCAGAGCGAAGTATCGTATTTCAGATTACGTCCTGCGGATTTTGTTCGTTTTCCTCTCGTCATGATCCCGGATGCTCGCCAATGTTTAGCCAGCCCGGAGCATCTCAAGGCCAAAGTTGAAGTGCCAAGCTGTCAAGCCTCAGTTGCGCTCAAGCCCTCGTGCTGTCAGGCACCCAAAGCCAAACCCTGCCTTAAAAGGTTTTGTGCAACTTGGTTTTCCTTGAGACCTCGAAGTTTTTCTGACTGAGGCCAGGATGTCTTCGTCTTTTGCCAAGCGGAGCCTGCCGGATTGCTGAAGAATACAAAGTGCTGTCACCCAGTCTTCGGCGCTGGGTTTGGGTGGGGCTCCTGCTCTTGGAAGGTGCCTCTCAAAACCGGGACGGGGATCTGTTCCCTCAGCCCTCATCCCCAACCTCAGCCTCAGCACTTCCGCAGAGGTCTCGCGTATACTTCATCAGCGTCCCGGACGCCGTGATCATCGAGGCTCGGCCTCCCCACGAAGCCCGCACAAGAGCTCGTGTCTTATGAAGCGCCGAATGTAGCTCCACTGCGTCTCTCAAGCCCTGGCCCAAGGCTCAAGGCCTGGATTTCACCGTTCTGCAGTTGATGGCCGGGCGCATAGCTGGAAGAGGCTTATCACCACGTAAAAAAGTGCGCGATTTGTAAATTCCCCGGCTTGCTACATGAAGGGCTTCATGGCTTTATCTTCGGGTGTCCGGTAAGGGCCCTTTGCTCTGCAATGCTCGCGAGTATGCTTGTTGTTTATTGGAAGCATTGCCACGGTCAGGGGAACAGTTTTTGTCGAGGTATGCGAGGAAATGCCGACACACCGGACCTGGAAGCATGGATGCTTTGGAAGTTGCTTTTGCAGAGCATCGAAAACATTCGCTTCCTTGATCGGCGCCGTCACCAGGTCAATGAGAAGCATCGAGACGTCATCGCGGTTGGCCATCGGTCCGGAAACATGATGATCGCCACTACCTCGGCTTTGCAGCGGGGCAGATATGCTTTGTTCCACAGGCTTCGAGCTCGTCTTGCGTGGATGTCTGCTGAAGTTCAATACGAGCATGCGGTAATTCCTTCTGGTGCTTCCCCCTATCCTTATCTCCTTTGTCCCAGTTCGGAGGCGTTTCGTAGTGCAACAGGAGTTGGCATCTCTCTTGTCTCTTGGCTGGCTCCACATCCGAACTAACTTGAACATAATATAGCTTTCTCATCCTCAACGCGTCAGAGCTTCGTAGCCTCTGGCCAGATGATTCTGTTTGTCAAATCCGCAGCTCTTGACCTGGCTGAAGGCTGTGGAATTCGAGCGAACTCAGATCCGAACATAAAGTCGGTATCGCCCAAATCACAGTCGGGGATCCTTTCTTCTCAGAGACAAAGCCGCTTTCTGGACATCAAAGTAACATCAACGCACATCAGATGTCAACAAGACCATAGAGACAAAGCCAACAATTCAAACCCTACCTGCAGTCAGGTCATGATCGCAAGGATCTATTTCAACCAGCTCGAGGAGGGACGGGATGCGCCGGGAATCTGCCATTCAAAAATTCGATGAGTCTGGGGGGCAGTTCGCGAAGGCTTCTGGCAAGTTCCAGCAGGAGAATCCAATGTGCTCCCGTTCCCGTTCAGGGGTGTTGCATGACTGCCGATTTGGCCTTGAGACCCCAGCACCACGGAGCACCATGCCAGCAAGCTCCAGTGCGTAAAGCGGAAACGATGTTGCAGAACGCCAAGCGAGTGGAATGGCTCTACACGCCGGCGCTGTCCGGATCCAAGATGGACTTGAGCTTTGGACGAGTCGCCGCGAACCCTTCACTGAGGCCCCAGCGACTGGTGCCGACGGAGGTGTCCAGGGCCTTGCGTTCTCGGTTTTCTTTCGGACAGACCTTGACCTTGGCATGAGGTCTGCGAGGTTTTTGGGGAGAGGAAGCGGGCAGGGATTGGCTGAGGCTGCGGGACTCGAAGAGGCTCTGTCACTGCACCCCTCGCAAAACAGCGGGGTTCGGACGAGTTTCGGGAGGCTTTTCGGTTCCTTTTCCAGATGTGTACCGGGCCTAGAAGCCTCGGAGGACTTCGGGGACCTCTTCCTAACGCCCGGCTTGGCTGGCGACCCGTGGGCTTTGGATTCGAGGGGTTGCAGGATTCGGGGATTTTGCCACAGGTTTGTCATCGGCGTGCTGTGGAACTGCTGTGACGCCAAGTTTCTCTGTTTTCTGCAGCAACCCCTAATCCTCCAAGTTAAGTCCGAAATTTCCAGCTTTTCCGCTGCCCTTGCTGCAAGATTCATCCTCGATGCGGCTTTGCCCCATTAACCCAATAAGAGTGCACTTGAACTCCACCGAGGCCGTCAGCGAGCATCTTTTCAACAAGAGCTTCATCATGGTCAGGCTTCGGAAGTGTAGTCACGCTCCAGGTTCTCTCCGAGCAGTAGTAGCCCTGGCTCCCGTTTCGGAATTCAGTCCAGAGGAGGCTGGTGAGAGCGTGTTGACGTTACATGAATACTTCGCGATATCTGGCTCCCTTTCACCCTCCGTCGATGGAGCGCTGTAGTGCTGTTCCATGTGCAAAAGCGTGGCCTTGTTCTGAGCCGCGAAGAGGATGCCCAAACACCAGATGAAAGCGAGCCCAAACGGCAGCAGATCCAAGCCCCACGGCACCCTTCAGAGGCTTCGGAAGCCCCTTCCTGCGCCTTGGAAGGAAGTACCCGGTCGACTGGCTGGAACCCCGAGAGCCCGAGTTGTATCCACCTATTCTCATGGAGGCCACATGCAGCGAGGGCACTTCGGATTCTTGCAGAACGTTTCGGCTTTCCCGGGCCTGGATCTATCGGGATGTGTTGGGCAGGCCAACAGTTTTCAATGATGCTACCAGTAGGCTTCAACCCTAAGACAGGCTTGAACGACCAGACTTGGCAGCATGTCAGTTCAACTCAGATGCGTTGTCTATGACGTAGCAACTCTCAAGCAGCTGTGGTGCGCAGATCAACATCCGCGAGCCTATTTACTTCGCACCGCCGGCATGCTTGTCAAGTGACGGCTAGAACCGCAATCACCGCCTTGATGTGGTGCCTGCCGTGGAGATGCTCATGAAGGGGGGTTCTTGGTTGTGAGCAATTGGGGATGTTTAGGTTTCCGGTGGGGGTTTGGCATTTGGCTTGAAATTACGAGCCTGAAGCTGCATATCTGCATCGGCATGATCAAATGAGCACACGCACCTCTCCCAGAATGCCGCAGTGCCAGGACTGGTGCCCAGAAGATTGCCAGGGCACGGTCACCTACAAGTCTCCCTACACGCGACTCGGCTTTTGGGTCTGTCGGCGAGGGTCTCCGAGCACAGAGTTGCTTTGCTATGCCAAGGCCCATCTTCAACAAGGAGAAATGTGGGTTTGAAGCCATGGTGGAGGGTCTCGTCCACATGGCACACGGCTCATGACGAAGTCCAGTGCATTCCCATACCCCAGAGACTGTGCAAGAGTTTAGCTCTGTACTCAAGAATGTGGTTTGACAACAACTCGTGTAAAACACTGGAGCTTTGGCATTGTCTCCATCCGAACAGCAGGAGCCGCGAATTCCACTATCGCTCGCAGCGCCTGCGCTGGTGTACGCCCGCTTCAGTATGGAGGTGCTTTGATTGCTCCGCAAGCCTTGTCAGAAGAGAGGTGTCGGTGCTTCAAGCCAGTGGTAAAAGTTCAAAGGCCTGAAGCCCGAGCTTCTGTGTTTTTTGTTAGCGTTGGCAGGCAGTAACCATCGACGTGAAGTTCGACCGGGCGACCTTGCGTGGTGCCTTGCCACTGGACACCACCAACGACATCGTGTTCCTGGGCATAAAATCTCACAGAGCGTTGGGATTGCAGAAGATCCCGTGCATCTTGTTCGTGCGAGAGAATGAGAGCTGTCTGAACATACGCAACACGCTCGGCTCTGCAGTCACTCCTTCCAGAGGCCCGATATCATCGACTACACCACGCAGCTCACAGGCGATGCCTGGGACTGTGCGAACACCTTCGATGAGGCCCCCCCCACAGATGGGAAGCCTCCCCGCCTCCGCGACATCGACACGTTGGATCATCACCTCCATCCTGCTACGAGTCGTGATCCCACTTTCCTTGTTTTGAGACTGCAGATTTGCGGTTCGCGCGCAGGACACGGTGGTTCTGCTGGGCCCCTTCCCGGAGACGTCCTGCAAATGGGCCGTGGTCCCAGGTATTTGGAGAATCCGCAGAAGGTCTTAGGCTTCTGGGCATGGGAGTTTTGCTTGCAGCGAGGGTTCTGGGTCGGTGTGCCAATTGAGATCGAAGCTTAAGATCATAGTGCAAGCTTGTCACAGGGTTGGTGTTCCTTAGCCTGTGAGAGAGAGAGAGAGAGAGAACAGATGAGCCGCAAGGGGTTTCCTCCGTGAAGATGCAGCACTCACGCTCTGTTTCTCTGTCTGTGTGGCCTTGGGGAGCCACAGACCCTCTCTCTCCCTTAGTCTTGGAATCAAGACAAGGTCGTTGTGCTGCAGTGGTGCTTGTGTTGTTGAGCATAAGTCTGAGCACATGGATGTGGCTCCTGACTAACATCGCTTCGTTTCCAGAGCTATGCAGATGAAGAGTCTTTGTCCGGGGGAAGTCGCAGCAGGGCCATCAATCTTTTCTGGCGGCTTGTGTGAGGCCGCCGATGACTTGATCCAGATTTCCTTGCCGCGGCTCTTCGACATTCAGGTCCCAAGCACCGTCCAGAGCGGTGCTTGAAAACCTAAAGTGGACGGCCCCTTCTGACGGCTGCCTTTCGCAGGTTGGGGACCAGATCTTTCTGCAGGCGGACACGATCTACACGATCCCGCGGCCCCAGGCCAGGGCCAGACCTGTCAGAGGTTTCTTTCTGCTCTCGGGACGAGAGCCCGGGGAAGGACAACGAGTACTCCATGGCGGCGCAAGGCGGCATCGCAATCTCCCTGCTCGGAGCCCTGCCGCTTCCAGTTTCGCAGTTTTCTTGCTTGGGTCGCAGATCGCAGTTGTCCTAGATTCCTAGCGTCCTTCTGATCTCAAAGTCTCAGCTCGAAGCATTGAAGACGGCAGCTATCAGCTATCAGCCCACACTCTCTTAGTCCCGCACTACTCCAGGCCGGATCCCTTGGAGGAGCCTGTGGTGATTATCACGGGGACGACTGAGGCGGGGAGTGGAATGGACAGAATGGGGTCCTTCTTTTCGTGGTGTGATGGTCATTCGGTCATTCCTGATTGATAGGGATTTCCAGAACAATGGTGGAAAAAGCTCTGCCGGAAGCCTGCATATTCTGACTCGCAGCTTCGCAGATCGACGAGTGCAGCCCGCTCCAGCTGTCTGCCAGCGACAGCTACTTCTTGGGTGGGCAGGCCACATACAGGCCAGGGTGCTTACTTGTATGTCCTTGAGCCCTGTGGCACCAAGCGCCCGCGCTGCCAAAGTCCCCAAGCACAGGTGGGAGCTGCTCTCCTACCGAGATCTCACCAACAACCCGGCCGGACGCATCTTCAACCGTGTGGCCGGCCAGTTGCGGAAGCCGCCATCTCGTGGAGGAGCGAGTTTTCCCTGCAGACGCCAAGCACAGCAAACTGCCAGAAACGGCGCTGGATCTCTTCCGCTTCGTGTTGGAGAATGCCACGAACGTCAGCAGCCCGAGCTGGGGCACTGCCTGAGCATTTAGAAGCGTTCAAGTTTTGCAGGGTTGTTTCAAAACTTGGTGAGTAGCCTTGCAGCCTGGCGAAGTAGAACCGAACTGCAACTGGTTTACGAGGTTCGGCTGGTGAGCCTTGGCTCTTTTGGCTCTTTCAAGAATCGCGACTCCTTGAATCCAAAATCTTCCAGCGCCACAGAAGCTCAGCAAGAAGCCCTGTGCTGAGTTCAACGACGGCCAAGTGGTCTCCCCGCCCAACTACCTGGAGGAGGCGGTCGGCTTCATGATCAACCTCACCGTGCCCTGGCGTGGGATGTTGAGGGATTTTCGTGAGAACACGGGGACACCATCGCAGGAGGTCGGAGTCCGAAAGCGCGGAGCATGTCTTAGTTCTTATGCTGGCACGATGCAGTTTATGGTAAAAAATGCTGAAAACTTGATTCCTAACCGAGGTCACCAGCCGATGGGGTCTCTCGAAGAGCGAGCTCGTCGGCTCCTCAGCGCTGCGAGGGATCTCAGCCCGCCGCCCTTCTCGACTTCTCTTGGAGAGCTGAACCTCCTGCCCTCTCTTGGGCCCTTACCAGGTCGAAGTGACGAAGCTCGACTTCCCCGTGCCTGGGCTTGTGTTCGTGGGTGGGAAGGCGTTTCCGGTCAGGCTACAGTCGCCGGAAGGTTCATGTGACACGACGACACCTGGAAGGAGTTGAGCTGCCTCGTACGGCGCGAGTCGGAAGAAGCATACCTGTCCGCCAGAACACCCTGAGGCGCCGATGGTCAGTATCCTCGGGCCGAAGGAACTTCTCGTGAACCGCCCGGTGCCTAACGTCTCGACGCGAGCCATGCAGAGCTTGAGCTCCAGGGAATGCAGCGACAGGTTTTTGTGCTGTTGAGCGTGTTGAGCGAGGCACGGAACAAGTGTCTCTACTGGCGAACGGTGTGCCATCGGAGTGCCGGGGGCCCAGTCGAAACCTCCCCGGAGTCTTTGGATTTGCTCTTTCTCGGTCTGAAGGTCAGGAAGCTTCCGTTGCCTTCCTGGGAAATTTCTGGAACCTGTGGTCATGGTAAGCCCCATGAAATGCAGACGCAGGACTCATGCAAAGCCATCCTCCATCAAAGATTTTCAGCCGTTACCCTCGCCCTGACGCCCGGTGTCGGGTGTTCGGGCTCAGTATGTGGGAGCCTAGCTTGACGTAAACCTCACAAAGGGCACTGGACTGCTCCAAGAAACCAGGTGCCACGGTCTCCCGTCAGCTTGGCTACCGGTGGTCCGAGACCACGGGGCAGCTGGACCGCGGGAGGGGTTTTTGGAGCTCCAGCGTTGTGACGTCGGCAGGTCGAGATCATACCTAATGCGAGCAAGTGAGTCTTTAACTCGAGTTGCGGTGGACCACATGGCTCACAACAGCCGAGTTTCGATCCTCAATGGAAAGGCCGCCTGAGCTTCGGAGGGCGTGCTCTCACAGCCGGCAGTCGCATGGAGGGCCGTTGTCATGTGTCCGGTTGGAGGGTTTTGGCTAGGATGCAGAAGGCATCAGAAGGCCTAAGGGCCTAAGTCCCCCATTTCAAAATCTGGTGCAGAGGATCTCCCGTTCATGGACGGGATCGCTTCGCCCTCAGCGTGGCTGCGTGAGGGTCTGCACGGTCACAGTTATGAGAGAAAGCACCGAAGCCGCTCGTCGGTTCAGAACCTACTCTCGCATATTCCGGACCGATTCCCAGTTTTGAAAAGATGAGGCCTTGTTTTGGCCTTGGCTCTATTTCAAAATTGCTTCCTGTCATCATTGCATCAGAAGCTTTGCTGACACCTGTACATTTTTCCGGGTGCTGGCTTTGTTGCTTTTGCTTGCAAACCAAGACACACCGAACCAGCAGAACAGGAGGACAGTTGCCACGGCGAGGAGGACACAAAGGGCGCGGTGCCGTCCTTGCTTCAGCAGGCCACCCAACACGCAAGTGTAGACCCTCACGATGGCTCGGATCCGCAAGAGGAGCTGAGCATCCGTCATGAGGGAGGCGAATCACTCCTTTGGCATAGGGAGGGTGATGAGGCCGGGGAGGCATCGGAGGGAGAGGAGGCAAAGTGGGACCAATGCCACCGTCGCTGCCGGCGCCGTCGCCGATCGAGCCAGCTTATGGGCAAGGCATGCTGGGGTCCAGATTACGAGGGTTCATGGATGAACTGCGAAATGGAGGACGGGCTTTGCGACGATCTCTCAGCGTATGCATCTGGGAGATACCACATCATCTTTGAGTCACAGAAACAGGACGAGGCCGACGAACCCGATGGTGAGGAGGATGGTCGGAATGAGCAGCAGAGGCGTCTGCTCATTCGGACCATGCTCCCACCATCGATGGCTTCGTCGGCCTCGTCCTGTGACTCTGTCCTCGGTCCAAGTGCCACCACCGCCCGCGACAACGAGGGCTGCTCAGGCTCGGCATTGACCGTCGATGCAGAGCGACAGGATTCAACGGTGACGCGAAGCCGGCAAAATTTAGACACGGCGAGTGACAAGCTTTCCAGCATTTATTGCAAGTGCTGAGGGTTAGACGCAGCACTAGTCGAGTCGTGCGAGTGGCTGCGGCTGCATACAAAAATGTCTGTGTAATGGCCTACGTGGCCCGCTGGCCGGCAGCTGCTAGCTGCTAGGCGATTTCGTTTGCTTTCAAGCTCATGTCCAAGTTCCAGCACTCATGCTGTAGGCATCTGTAGGCTATGGGCGCGACTTGCATTGAGGTCTACACAACACGCTCCTTGGTCATACCACCCTTCGTGCTGGAGCCCGTTGGCAGCGGCAGCGATTTGCTGGCTGCTCAGAGATTAAACGAAGGAGCCAAGTAGGCTCTTCCGTCCACAAGCGGTACTCGGGGCTTGCAGGGAGTCCGCGACTGCGCATATCTGCATCGCCTACATGTCTTCAATCACCTTTCCAACCCTCGCCACCAGCTTCACTGGTTACTGTTTGTTGCTTCTGGGCGTTAGTGCTTGAACCTCTGTGTGTTCTTTGCTTCTGCACGTGCTTCCTGCTCGCTAAAAATGCAAAGAGCCATTGCCAAGGTAAATTCAGGGTTTCGGACACTTGAGATTCCTGAGGTGCCGTAGGGGATGGGGAAGGAAGGTTGTCAGAGTTGTCTCGTCTAGGCACGTTGTGCCTTTGATCATATTCTGATGCTCTCATGCTGTCTACCGGGTCTACTGCAAGTAGCTTCGATCACATCAGTCGCAACTTCCAGAGCCCAAGAGACCTCCGCAAGCAGTTCCTCTCAAGGAACATGTACAACTTCACTGTCGAGACCTTCGCAGTCGACAACCCGAGCAAAGCGGCCTACGCATCGGTGACCGTCAGGGTCCGGCTTCAGAGGGCGTTTCTTTTTGGGGCACTAGGCTGACAGGGTCTGGTGCAGGTCCGCCGCTCCCCGGTCTTCGCAGCCTTGGCAACGGAGGCCGGAGCACAGAAGCTGCAAGGGCCAACCGTGCGCTGTGTCGTGGTGTCCTGCGAGGATCGGCTCATGACGCGCGGAGACATCTTGGTGCTCGATGCGCGGCAATCACAGGAGCAAAGGGGCCAAGGGGCAGGGTCCGGGACTTCAACAAGCGAGAGTGTGCTTTCTCACACCGCCTAGCCGCTTAGCCAAGTTTATAAACCATGCTGGCGGAAGGGCTCTGCATGGTTTGCTACTTGTAGTCGAAACCTGAACCGCGCCCAGAGCAGACGAACAGACTGTATCCATGCCAAGCAAGACTTGCGGGAATGATTGCATGACATCCAACGCAGGGTGAAACGGAGTGGCGAGGACCCGGACTACCCGACGAACCCGGGCATGACCTTCGTGGGCACCTTCACCTGGTGGTGCCTCACCCCGTCCTGGGCCCAGCGTGCGTTGAAGCTTTTCCGGATTGTGGAGGCTTTCAAGATGCTTCCTTTAAGCCCGGAGCGCAGCTGCGGAGCCCGCCGGAAATCACCGGAAGCTCAGGGGCCGGCTGCCCTGCTTCGGGGCCAACGGCACGGGATTGATCCCCCCGTTGGAGACCTGCATCACGGACTTCGACTCCAGGACCTGGGACATGGTCAGCGGTGCTCTCTTTGCCAGGTTCCAACACCTGAGGAATCGTCAGAGCAGAATTTAGTCGTGAGGCAGCCTTGCAGTTAAAGCCCAATGTCCACCTCACCTGAAATCGAATGAACTGCGCTTGCGAAGGATAGTGCAGGGCGGCATGACCTTCTCACTGCCGCTCTTCGACGACGGTCTCTACTGCAGATGGGTCGAAGTCTCAGGGAGGGCCCTCGACAGGCGTAACCACTCAGGGGATCGAGCACATGGACAACACACTACACACTGTGGCAATTCCCAGCTTGAGGCCTCCACATTGTCTTCTGTCGTACACCCCACTTCGCAAAGCAAGAACATCCAGAAGTCCGATGGCATCCCCTCACGGACCCGCTATCAACAAACAAGGAAGACACACCGAAGCACCAAAGCTTCACCTTGGCAAGGCACGTGGCGTTCTTATGGTCTCTACAGTGAACTTCACAGAGGGAGAGTACCTCTTCGAGGCAGCAGCTGCGTTGGCAGAGGTATCGCAGTCATCGAATCACGACAGTCTGGCAGCCCTGCGCACTGATCCGGACAATCGAGCCGCAGAGCTGTAAAGGTGGAGTTGTCGCAGAGTCCATTGATGTACATTAGCTTCTGTGTCACATGATTGCAGAAGCTTCGCATCTCAGTTCTTGGCCCCGGTGCCGGACCTCGAACCATTCTTAACGAGAGCATTTCAGAAGAGCATTTTCTTGCTAAGTGTTGGAGCCATCCAAGCGTCGTGTATAGTGCAATCATCAGTTTCAGAGTTTACACAACATTCAAGTCTGATAGTCTGTGTCCGCACGACTGTGAGTTTTCCTGGGCAGCTTCACTTGCCGCCGGCTGACTCTGCAGGTGCAGGCTCAGGCCAACGATGGCCGTCGCTCGAGCAAGGTCGGGGTTCCGAGCTTGAAGCCGATTCAAATATCAGAGCATTAACAGGCGCACATCAGCGACCGTTCGGCGATGGCATGACAGGCTGTTCGGATCACGATCACCGAGTTGCAGGGGCCCTGATGTTGCTGCTCTTGCTGTTGTTGCTGATAGGCGTTGTGCTGCTGCTGCTGATAGTCCTCCGGCTACCAGTGTGACTTGCTCTAGCTGCTGCTACTGCAAAAACTAGTGCTGCTACTACGCCTTCCACTTGTACTCCTCCTCCGACTACTACTACCACTACTACTAC
>CAJNDV010020946.1:27792-48115 GCA_905221635.1 Symbiodinium sp. CCMP2456
CTGGGCGGTTAGCTGCTGATGCTCATGATGCTGGGCGCTTTTGGTTTGCTTCTAGAACCAGCGAGCGGCTGATGCTCATGATGCTGGCCGCTTTACCTTTTCTTCTTGCAGCGGCAAGCGGCTGATGCTCAGGATGCTGGTCGGTTTTGGTTTGCTTCTTGCAACAGCGAGCGGCTGATGCTCATGATGCTGGCCGGGTTGCGACGGCTTAATGCAACGGAAAGTGGCTGATGCTCATGATGCTGGCCGGGTTTCGCTTGCTTCTTACATCAACGAGCGGCTGATGCTCATGATGCTGAACGGTCTTCGCTTGCTTGTTGCAACGGCAAGCAGCTGATGCTTATCATGCTGGCCGGGTTTCGGCGTCTCCTTGCAACATCGTACGGCTGATGTTCATGATGCAGGCAGGCTTCGAATAATCTGTGCAGATGTGAGCGGCTGATGCCCAGTACAAGATTCAGAGACGCCCAGGCCTGGATCCAATCACCGTACGGCTCAACACGGCGCCGCAGCGGGTGCAGCAGATCGAGGCCGAAGCTTCTGCGGTCTCCATCCGGCGAAGCCAGCTTCCCTTTTGGGGCTTCTGTCCGGTGTCGAGGGGTTGTAGATCTGCTTCTTGGTCCCGCGTCCACGACCCTCGCTGCCTCAGGTTGAGGAGCTACCGATCGGCGAGCCAAGCACTGGCTTCTCATTGTGTGAGCCCAAGTTGTGCGTGAGCGCCACACGTATGGGTGGTTGTCAAAATTATGGTCCCTTTTTGGGTCCTTATTATAATACGGCACCTATTATTTAGGGTACCCCAAAAGGGACCATAATTTTGACAACTACCCATATGAATCTATCACGAAAGCTTCCCGTCAGGGGAGCTTCGTTCAATACCTCACAAACTGAGCCTGGAAGTCGGGGTGTGCGGGGGTGTGGTGGGGCTCGCGAAATCGATGATGTTTTTCCAGCTATCCCCTACCCGAGCCTGGCTGGGACAGCGTTGCCATGTGGGGCTCTGTTTGGATGTTGGCGTAGATGCCGCTGATGCTCTCCCCAGTGGGCCCAGGGATGCTCCTGCTTCATTTCTTTTGCACTTCTTGGGCAGCATTGACGTGACGTGTGGATCCTTGCAAGCGCAGGTTCATGTCTCGGCCCAACTTGCATTGCATTGTCTTGCACACTTTGGAACCTTGTTCTTCATTTCATGCGTCTGCATCTGTGCATATGCACATGTATATGTATATTCTATGTCTGTATGTGTGTATGTATGCATGTATGCACGCATGGGTATGTACGTATGTATGTATCTGTCTATCTGCCTGCCTGCTTGTCTGTCTGGGACATGTATGTATGCATGTATGCATGTATGCATGTATGTATGTTTTTTAAACATGTTTATCCGTACACATTCATGTCGTATGCATGTCGTGTACATGCACGCATAAGCACATGAAGGCAATTGAAGGCGTACGTGCACATGCGCATTGTGCGTAGGGGCATGTACATGTGCATATGTAAAGGTATCTGTATTTGTATCAGTGTTGGTATACGCCGGGTGTGTCTGTGCTTGTAGCTGTGCCTGTAGCTGTATGTGTAAATATGAGTGCATATGTGTATATGTGTGACGTCAGAGTGCTTTGATTTCATTTCGGCATGTACCGACATATGTTGTGCTACAAGTTTCGCAGAAGGCTTCAAAGACCACATTCCTTTCCAGGGAAGTTTTCGTGGACGTCATCACCCCTTTTGGGGCCACCACGACACGGACCATCCAGGCAGAGATTTCTTGCAATGCCTAGGAGGCTTCACAGAGCTGAGGGTGTGGCGAGTTTTAAGTTTATGGCTTTGCGATTTCTTTTCTATTTCAGGTGTTCTCTTTGCCGCCAAAGAATGCGACTGCCATCATCAACAGAAAGATGGAAGCCCGCTCCTCAGATCACATCACGGTTGCAGCAAGTTTATCTGATGCGGGGGGTTTGGGGCAGGCTGTGTCGGTTCATTGCACCCCAGGAGTAGTCACACTCTTTCGGGCCTTGCCGTTCAGGAAGCCAGAACGTCGGACCCGGAAACGGCTGTGAATACTCTCATGACCATCATCAACATCAACCAGGCTTGGTGAAGATTTGCTCAGAAGCATGGGTCTAGAACTTGGACGGCTCATAGAACGCTGCAGGAGCCAAGGAACGAATATGTTTCCAGGTATCTTGTAAAGATTGCTAAAGCGGCAGCCTTAAGCACTTCGAATACCAGGTCCGTCACGGACCAAAGCCTCCTAAAGCCCCCCGACAAGCAGAGTGCCTGCGAAAATCGACAAGCCAGGCGCCGCCGTTGCCCCCCGGTGTTGAAGCTGCACCTGAAGATCAAGCAGTACTTGAGCAGGCGAGGGTTGAGATTGTGCTAGACCGGCCAAAACGCGCTTCCATGGGGACGTAACATTCACATCGTCCTGGGCTCGGTGCCAGGTTCGCGAGGTGATGATCCAGGCCACAGCGGCCGCACCGGTGACCATGAACACGGCCACGAATCAGGCGCTTTCGTGCCAACAGAGGGGGACCAGTAGGACACGTGGCGACGGTTTCCCGTCCGCGCCGGCTCGGACCGGCCGGAGCGGGGCAGCTTTTGGGAGGCCGTCGTGACCAACTCGCTGATCGACCAGGGCCTGAAGGAGCTGCCCCAGCCCGGAGAATGAGAGCCCCAAGGAGGTAGAATTGGCACTTTGAGGTGCTTCCTGCTGCCTCAGACAGTCATAGTCATAGTCCTGGTCTGTGCAATATTTGAATAAGCTCATCATCGCAACATACCCTCAACACTGCTTGGACTATTCGGGACGCCGTATCTAGGCTTGGATCCTTCGAGCTTTCAGCGTCTTCCATAAGTAGGGACTTGCTATTCACTACTCGGTAACTACTTGGTCTCTCCTGATGCTTCCCTCGCCGTGGCCAGAAGGCCAAGAGGGCCAAAGCCCTACCAGCAAGCGTCCTTGTTTTGGCAAAGGTTGCAAAGTTGCCAAAATAAGTCGAATTTTCCATGATGTTTTGTTTTGGTTCTCTTCTCTGTTTGATTATCAGGGCCTGAGCCGTGGACATCATGCTGGCGAATGGGATGGGGTTGCCAAGTTGGAGGTTTTAATCAAATTTCCTCAAACATTGTGGTATACGGACGGGGTGCTTGCGTGAAGCACAACGAAAATGGATCAAGGTAGCCGCCCGGTGTGTGCTTAAGAATGGCTCTCCGCTGCAGCAAATGCTGCAAGTTCAATCCCCGCATCCTATTGACACAGGATGCTGCCGGGGCTCGTCTCCCGCTTGGGTGCGATGCATACTTTTCACTGGCGTCCTATTATTTACAGAGGATTCGTGTGGGGCGCGCGCCCTGGACAAGGATGCATTGTAAAGAAGTATGCATGGACACCTTTGGCTGTCGCAAACCTTTGATCGCGCAGTATTTAAGGGAAACGATTCGGGGCGTCCCCACGCTGGTTCTGGATCCGCCAGTGCTTGGCTCCACATTCCCGTCGTGGCTCCGAGTCCTGCCAGTACGTGGGGCAACGCCTTCCGGGCGTGGTCCTCAACCATCTCGCAAAGCAACGCGCTCAAAGCACAGACTGGCCCCCGAAGTGCGAACATTCTGGGGACGATGACACTGTTTCGAAAGCAATCCGTTGCATTTGACCAAGTGAGAAGCATGTCAGTGCGTGACAGGAGGAGAGAGGCACCATTCACCTGGAAGCATGTTTTCTGTCGACTATGAGAGTAGCATGTAATCCTGCGCTCTGAGCCTCATCCATCTTACAGACCCTCTCGAGCTGGCAACCGCAACAACCGGATTTGCTCCGCTGGACAGCCGGGGTCAGGTTGGGGCTTCGGAAGCTTCCCCGGCAGGATGTTGAGTCCATGAATCTCCTCGAGGACCTAGTGCAGAGGTCGGCAGCTGCAGGCCCGTTTCAGGGCTTCTCAGCCGTCATCCTCTTGGGGAGCCGAAATCGAAATTTTCAGAGTTGTTGGTATGTGTGTCTTTTTGGGGATTTTTTCTGGAGAAGGCTCCTGCCCACACACCTTGTTGAGGCCTCTTCGACATCAACGACCCCTCCTTGATCACGGCACGGGGCTCGGACCCATCGGACTTTCGGGTTGAAGCTTGTAAGATCACAAAGGGTGAGCTGTTGTTGGGTCGAGAGGCTCCCCTTCAGAGAAACAGAGGAGGAACACGACTCATGCTCTGATGCTCCGAGACCTGCCTGGTCGCCATTGGCAATATCCTTCCTGACGATGGCGCCCCGACGGCGGCGGCACCAATTGGCAGGCCGCTTCGTCGCAGGATTTCACAAAGTTAGTGAGGTTCGGGGTGACTCTGAGGTTCAGCAATAAAGGCGTGGGCCGAAGTGGCACGTGACATGTTTTTACATGCTCTTGCAGGCAGCCGTTTAGAGGTGCTTGTCCTGCTCCCGTTGCAGGACAAGTTCAGAGTATTTCCGATGGCTGCGCATGTTCTGCTTACCTGAACGCCGGGAAGGGCTCTGAGCATGTCTCACCACAGGTTCGACTGAATGTAGGTAATACTCAACCCACATCCAAGGAGCGTCGGCATGCAAGCGTGCGGAACTGAGTTACATTTCGGGTTCCGAGTGAGTAGGTCTTGGCTGAGCTTTCAGCGAAAGAGACTCAATGCCAGGGTGTCTGGGTTGCGTCTTCCGCCCCGGTCTTTAAAGCTCTGCTTCGCTGTTTCGCTTTGATCGGATAGTGTGTTGCAGATGGATCCTGCAGAAAGAGTAGGGCATGGTCTTCGCTGTTGCTCGAACCGATTGCACGCATGAGTTTCGTCCCCAGGATGTTGTTTTCCATTACAGGGGGAGGCACAGGCTAAGCTTTTGCCCCGAACTTGACCAGAAATCCGTTGCGATAGCTTGTAAATTTATGTAAATTCCAAGTTGCACCCTATAGCGTGTGACCCAAAAGCCTTGATCCTGTAATGTTGCCGTCAAGTGACAGTATGCCTCGCACACTCTTTGAACATCAACATGATGACCATGATGGTGATGCTTGTCATGAGGTTGATGAAGGTACGGAGTGCACCTCAACTGCCTCCTTGCAGGTACAGCATGGTCAGCCCACTGGAAGAGCTCACTTACGCATCCCGGCAGCACTGCTGTATTGTTTTCTTTATCGGGTAACGGTGTATGGGATGCTGGGCCGTTGGGTTTGTTGACTGATTTGGCCGGGCTTCGTTCCGCACTTCGGCATTACACAAGTGGACCTTGTGTGACATGTAAGGAGTACCAAACCGTGCGTGCCAGTGACGAGGAGCTCATCGCCAGGTCGGGAAGTATATGTGAAGCAATTCGGTGGTGTGCGAAGTCCGACCTTGATATTGTGGCTCCAACGATCATACGGATAAATAGCAGCACTGCCGCGGTAAAAGAAGTCTAGCCAATCATGGGTCCATTTTGCACATAGTTCGGCTGCCGTATTGCTAGAGAGGCAACAAGCGTAGCCGCCGTGCCAAGCCCAATCGTCCGGAGTCTGTCTGAAGCCTAACTGTCGACGCAGGGACGTTTAGAATGAGAAGGCTCTCAGGCTGTTCGCGCGGGTCTTCGTATATTATCATTCAGGCGTCGAGAGTTCCAAAGATCCGGAGCCTCAAATCTTAGCTTCCTCTGAACGCTGCAGGGACCAAGGCTCTTTCTGGGGAGGGTTCGGTGCCTCCCTGCTCCGCCCTGCAGTCAAGTGCTCAGCACCATCAACGGCCGCCAGCCGCAGAACCACGCTTTGCCGTTCAGAAGCCTCCAGCTCAGTGACTCAGTGCCTGGGTGGAGGGGGGAAGCCGAAGTGGTGGCAGGGAGACTTTGGGGTTCTGACATGAACAGTTTTGTGCCGGAAGAAAGCCGTTTCAAGACCAACATGAGCTGCCTAGAGCCCAGATCTCATGAGTCCAGCTTCTCTGAAACTCTGCTCAGATGAGCGTGTGATCGACAAGTGCGAGTCGGCCTACTGCGACATGATCTGGCTGCTCTGTGCCTGGGCACGTGTTTAACCTGGTCCTTGTCGGCACAAACAACCTCACATGCCCTTCCTTTGTGATGTGGGCCAGGCATCCACCAGGACGGAAGGAGGACCCTCAAGTTCATGTGCTGTGATGCGTGGCGGGCCCCAGATTTTTGCTTTGATCTCCAGAGAGCGCCAAGGCACTCTGCTGGACCTCCAAAGGCTGCAACCCTCCAGTGAGGTACCCACCAGCTCTACCCATTCACCTCCTGCGCATGATAACTCCTCTGTGCAAGCCCCTGCCGTCGTTTGCTCTTCAACACCATCAAAAGCAAAGCCTCCAACACACCCTTGGCCCGAAGCGTCCAAGCATTCTCAAGCTCCCAGTTCGCAGTTGTCAATTTCAGGCCTAATCCTGCCACCTTCTGCGACAACCCGCCGTGCTGGTTCTTCGGCAACAGGCACGCCAATGATCTTGAACTTATGGACTCTTTGTGTCTGCTTTCCCATTTTCCCTAAAGGTGTGCGACTTGGGTGCCTGTCTTTCAGTAACCCATACCAACTCCGACACGGCTGAGCCAGCTAAGCCCGACCCCTTTTCTGCAGGTGTCCCGATACCGGCGCTGGCAGCTTGGAGTCTCCCTCTGCCTCGGCGGCTGCGCTGGCTGCTTCACGAAGGCCACGGGATCTGAAGAGTGAAACCATGGGAGGCCTCGGCCTCCTGCCATCTTTTTGCTCCTAGAGCTCTTGGTCTTCTCTCTGGAAGCAGGGATCCTGGATGATCTGGATCCTCGACACAAACAAACGCATCGCGAACTCATTGTGTCTCAATGCCTGAAGCGGCACCTTCCACAGCTCCCTTCTCAACTTGCCAGGCTGAAAGCGCTGGAGAACATGACGTCCGCGGCTGACCCTCTCGTTTTTGGTACAGTCTCTGAATAGCAGGGCAGCTTGAAGCTTCACTTGCAGGGTTCTACCAACATGGAAGGCTTGCAAGCAGCTGGGTCAGAGATCAACCTTCTTGACCCTCAGGGGCTTCCGAGAGATCGAGCCAAGGAGGTCCTGAGCCCTCATCCCTAAACCCAATCCCAACACTGACACCCGCGCCTGCGAGCCTGAGCTTTCAAAGTTCTCGCAACTCCCAGGGAGCGACACCTCCAGGCAGTGGCTCGGCAGGACCACAAGCGACAGATTGGGGTCGTTCTTTTAGCCTTTTGAAGGGAACCGTTTGGGCAGTGTACTTGTTGACTGTGCAGTCGTCCTCGATTCTCGCCAAGTCCATCTTGCCTGCTAAGATCACCACGGCCATACCGACACCAGCGCCAATATCTGTCATACACCCAGAATGTACGATCGGGGAGCCGACAGGGACAAGTTTGCTAACCTCGAGGTGAATTCGCCTGCTGGCTGCTGGGGGTCTAAACCAGGTTAGTGCCCTGAACTGTGCTTTTCGATTGTGCCACATTGGTTAGGTCATAAGTGCGACGATTTTCGGATTGAGACACCCTGGTCATGCGCGATAAATACGATATCAGCCCTCCGCTGTTCTTGAACAGAGCAGAGAGGGGTGTTTACAGAAATTGTGCTCCTGTTAGGCATTGGAGACCATTATGCCGGAAGCTCTGTAAACTACTAACATCTGGTAAACCATATGGCGCATGACTGCAGAGAGCAAGCAGGCACCGACGAGAGCATCTCAGGAAGTAACATTACCACTGTCAAGCCGGTAGCAATCCTCTCAGGGCGCGGGAGCTTTGCTGGTGAACCTGGAGAATGTTCGGAGCTCGGCGGGTGAACTCTTTGTTTCTTGCCAGCCCCCTCGGCAAAAAAGCTTCGGACGGGAAGCGTCCTTCTGCAATGAGCCCACAGGGGATTTGAGGTGGTTGGCCTGGTTCCTATACCTTGGTCAGAAAAGCTTTGGTATGTACCAATGTCACTGTGGCTAGTCCACTCTTACCCGCCGCGAGTGCATCTGCAGAATCGAAGGAACTTTGGACTCCCTTGCTAGATCCATCTTGGCCCAAAGCCCCCTGCCCCGCGTCGCATTCGGTCCCAACCCACCGCGTTGCCGAGTCCGAAATTCCGATCCTGAACGACGTGCGAGTTGCGATCCAGCCGCCAGCTCAGTGTGCACAGGTCCCGCGAGTTCTGGTGTCAGAGTTTAGAGGTCAGCTTGTGGCAGTGGTTCATCTGACAGCGTCGCGGCAACTGGTTGAGAGCAGTCCGTCACGCCCTCTTTTCAAGCTGGGCTGGCATGTGTTCGCAGGTTCCTGACCACGAGCCGCAGACTAGGGTTGAATCGGGTCCCACAATGTGCGAGGCACAGTTTTGACCCCCCCCCAGTCCAGACCCAAGCATCAAAAATCGGCCGCAAACCTACAGTTTTAACGTTCTCCCAAGCTTGCCTAAACTGCCGCTAAAGCGCCGTCCTTACAGGACCCCATAAGCCCTTAACTGCCCAAATCTTTCTAAATCTATCAGGCGGCAGGAGATCGAGAAGGAAGCGAAGCTGAGGGCCTCGGCGCAGATGGAGGCCGAGGGAGCACGGCCTTTCGAAGCTTCGTCAAGTTTCTACTTTCACAAAAGGCTTAAGGTTGATGTTTAAGGGTCTTGGCTTTGCAGCTTTCGTCGGCGCTTGGCTGCGGTCTTTTGCCCAAGCTCGTGCGATGATAGAAGAAGGAGCAGCAATGTAATCCCAGACATTGAGCTGCAAAGCCTTTGCATGAGGAGCTGACCGACTATTGACTCCCGGCGCACCAACAAAACTCAGTTCGAAAGCATCTGCCCCTGCAGCAATTTTGGAATTTAGCCAGAGTGACAGCCCAGAGACAAAAGCTGGCAACAGCCTTTCGACGCTTTGGAGTCGCAGCCCGAGCCCCGATGGCCACGGATGTGGTAGAAGTGGCGGTCGGGGAGTACGTGGAGGCCGCCGGGTTCCGCTACAGTAAATAGCGGCTTGGGTTTCCAGGATGCAGTTTGAGTCAGTACCCGCTGTCTCCAGGTTGTCCAAGAGCCCGAAAGAAAGTTCTTTGAGAAGCTTAGAAGCAGGGGACATTTGCAATTTCGAATGTCTTTCCGAACCAGCCCGTGATTGAATGTGATAATGTGACTTCATGGGATCCCCTTGGGCAGCAGCATATTGGGCACCTTCCCCTCGAATGCAAGGTTTTTTGTATCCCAGGAGTGGTGTTTCCTTGCAGCGTCTTGTACAGGTCCGCGGCACAAACCCTGAGCGTAGGGCGGACGTACAGAGCTTTCTTCGGGCGCCTTTTGCCCAGGCATACTGGCCGGACGATGACCAGTGGCTGCCGGCTCACATATCTGATGCTTGGCTTGTCCAGAGCCTTGGGGCGGGGCAAACGAAACCTCTCACGGCATCCTGTTGCAAGTAGTTGGACGGCCGCACAAAGGAAGCGCAACGGTATATATCATCAACGCAGCTAGACAAAGTCGGAGCAAGCCGAGGCGATCTACGACGACGGATCGCTGAGCATTACTTGGGAGGCGGGGCGCTTGGGCGGGTTCCATGGGGACTTGTAGCAGCATGCTGAGGGTTTGCCCATGCGAAACTGCGCCCAAAACTTTCCAGAGTCCGTAAAGTCACCGGAATTATTCAGTCTTGAATGCCAGCGAATACAAGCAGGACGGCTCCCTCAGTGATGTGACCGCGGACTTTATCCGCAAGCCCGCCACGGAGGAGGCATCTGTCAGACGAGTTTGGTGATTCGGTGGTTGGTATGAACAAGGTAGCAAACAGGATCCGTCAAGATGTGAGTTCATGCACGAGCGACTGCATGCAGCATGCAGCTTGGCGCGCTCGAGTAGTTGCTGCTGACTGGCGTTGGCAAGCAGCTGGGGCACGAAGGCTGTGAGCTAGGAACAAGAAGATGAGGAAAGTTGGATGGCAAAGGGCCTCCACCAGCGCAGCAAGCGACTGGCAGTTCAAGAGTTGCTGGGAATTCCAGCATTGCAAGCGCGTTGAAGGGGGTGAAGAAGGGTTTGTTTCTAGCGAGACCCAGTTCGGGGGATCTGATTGCGACAGCCTTCGTCAAGCCCAAATTTTGCGGTTCAGGAACCTGCGGAAGGCGGGGCAGATGGTGTTCAAGAGGTGACCGAGGCGGCAACCTGGCAAACTGGGCTTTGAGATAAACCACGGGTTTCGGTGCGAAACCTTCAAGAATCGATTGAGTCTTGCATGATCCACTGTAGATGCTGCTATACCCATTGTGTTTCTTGGGTCCTTACCGGTGTGTCTTAACCCAGAGCATTCGCAGTCCTCAGACCCTTTCGATCCTAGCACTGCCAATGTCTCCCGAACATCTCAGCCCCGAGGCTCCCGAAAGCGACATGGACGCGCTCCTCGCGGCTGCAGAAGCCGCGGGCGCCTGCGCCGCGGCGGAGGTGCGGTGGCCTCTCCGAGCGTTTTTTCGAGCATTCCTCCGAGCGCTTTTTCGGAGGACTTCGTCGCTGGGTCCCGGCCGCCGAGCGCTTTGTACTGGTCCAACACCCTCAAAGGCGAGGCGCCCAAGGCGGGCCGGGCCCTTCATTGACGCCTGGATTTGCAGCTTGACGCTTCTTGTCACTCTTTCGGGCTCATGGGCTCATGGCATGAATCGCAAAAGCTGGGGGTATGCAAGTCCAAGTCTCTTGAATGTGGGATGAACGATGCAGCACACGCAGACTTTGTTGGCAAAGCTCGAGTTGCTGGTGCCTGATGAATCGAATCGTGAACATGGATTCCGGAGGCTTTCTCAAAGCTGAGCGCATCTGCATACATGGCTCTTGTCAGTGACATCTGGTCCCCCACAACACTGTTGCAACGTGCGCCCGCATTTGCGACTTGCCTCTCGGACCCTGTCCGTCTGCTCGTGTCATCAAACCACCGTCCTTCACAACATTGCTCAGACAGTGCTGCACCACTTTTGCGAAGGTTTGCATTGAAGCCAATCGCAGCAACCAGGCGCACTGCCATCATCAGCACCACCGTTATCAGCTTCTTCCTCGGTTTTCATGTCCATAATCCTCTTCACCGTCTTCACCATGCCCTGCCCCTCCTGAGTTGGCCTCAGAGGAGCTAATGAGTTCCACCAGATGAGCATCCGACCCAAGTCATTAGTCACCCAGCTTAAAAGAGACGACTAGCGGAGGCCGGCTTATCACAGGATGCTTTCCAGCCTCTTGCCCAGGCCTCGCAAAGCCTCGGACTGACAGGGCCCACAGAAATCCTCCGAGCCCAAAGCCCTCTGCACCCGAGAGGATGAGGATGCCGAGGATGAGCGAAAACGATACAGGCCGGCGGCGGAGCTGCTTCCGAGCTTTTCGGAGCAAGGGCCTTCAGACTCAGAGGGTTCCCTGATGCGAGTCCATCCCAGACTTACAATGCACCCGCCCTGGAGGGCGTCCCCGCCTTGGAGCATCCTCCCGCGAGGCCCACAGGCCTCATGAGCTCGGAGGAGGCCCGCAAGCTGGCCTTGGAGGCCAAGAAAGCACGGACCAAGTGACCCGCAGCTGAGGAGCCCTGGCCGGCCCTGGCCCCATAAAGTGCACAAAAAACCGAAGACTCCTCGAAAACACTAGCGAGTAAACCTGATGGTGGTGCACAGAGTGTCTCAAACAGGTGTTCTGTTGCCAAGTCTTTCGACGTACGAGCTTGCCGTCCTCATTGTGGATCAGTATTTGTCGGCATACGCGAGTTGGGTCTATGTGACACGGGCGGCTGAAACATAGCTATGGCAACTAGTGCCACTGCCGGGCGGAGACCCTTCTCAAGCTTAGTCTGCAGGATCTCCCGAGGAAAGACTCTTCAGAGGAGGCATGCTGAGTACAACCGGGTCGAAAATGGAGTGCCTGCAATTTGCTTCATGGGTTTTGCGGCCTAGAATTGGCGTGACCGAAACGATGTCTTCAACAGCATTCCTCGCCAAGAGAGCCCGAAGATAACTCTCTACCCGAGCTGCGAATTCCAAAGTAAAAAGTGTAAACTTATCATCCGTCAAGAACATATTGCGGCCGAAGCTGTCTTTGGCATGCTGGAACGCTGCCCTTCCCAGCTTGGTGCCCAGGCCTTGTACGCCTTAGAGCCACCCTTCGAGCGCGCCACGAAGAGGGCTGCAGCCCAGGCAGCAGAGGCTCGGAGCGCCATGAAGCGTGGGCGGGAGGGCTTCACCCGAGCAGCGAAGGCATTGTTTGCAAAATAACCCGACCCTGGTACCTGGGAGCTTCTGACGGCGGTTCGGCCGCAGGAGGCTGCAGAGCAAATGAAGAAGGAGGGCGAGAGGCCGGGAGGGTCCATTACAGAGTGTGGGGTGTAGCGGTGTGTAGGGCGTGCCAAGTCCCTAAGCTTTCCAATGCCTTCAGATTGAGAGCCTCGAAAGGCAAGTTTCCCAGATCATCACTCGAGCTGCCGTGCTGCCGGGACACCCAGGAAGCTTCGTGAAGGTACAAGGTTTCGGAACTTGGCGTTGTGAATGTGTTGGCCATCTGTGAACTGATTGTGAAAGACCAGAAGGTGGAAAACGACGCGCGCCCGAGGCGAGATACGATCTGCAAGCAGGTCATCGTCCAGCTGACGACGGGAGCTGCTTGGTTTGCAGGATTCTCCAAGACTGCCAGCAGGCTCCGTCTAAGGGTCCGCTGCCTTCCAGCCTCTGAAATTCTGTTGCCAATATTGGAGAGAGCAGGCAGAAGAATCAGAGTGGGATCAGGCCTTGCAACATCTACAGGGGCTCGGGTTTCGAGAGCGGTGACCGCTTCTCACAGCCCATAACCTTAGGTGCGCAATCCTACTCAATCTCGAATCCCTCAAGCAGTCGAACGAGCCGAGGCGCCACCCATGCGTTTCGTCACCCCGGGCTTCATCCTGCATCATGGCTCAAACAACGATGCGATCTACACGCTACTGAATCATGTGCGACACAAGCGCATGGGCAACATTCACTACAGCGACACCGCATTGTTTTTGCTTCAGGGTTTCCGGATAATTCGGGAACTTGAGGGCGGGGGGCTTTTGGGCTTGTCTGGGTGACTAGGTCACTAGGTCACTAGGTCAAGGCGAGCACCCGCAGCACCTTCACAGCTCAGGTACATTGGCCGAACGCGGAACATGAGCCAGGCCAGGGTTTCCATTGTCTCAGGTGTTTCAGGTTATTCTGCTCACAGGTAGTTGAGTTGCACCGAGGTCAGCCCTGTCTTCATCTTCCCGGACAAGTTTGCCGTGCCCCTGCCCCAGCTCTGACGTGTGAACTGTCCGAGGCTCTTAAGCCGCCTTAAGCTTGGGTTTGAAAGCCTTAGTGCATGCAGTCTCCTTTGTAAAGATCCCTTCCTTTTCCTCTATTTCGTCCCTTGCATCTACTGCGAGCTGTCCAGACGATCATCCAAGCCGTCCCGCTCCTCCGCATGGGCTTCTCTTTTCAAGCTCCCTCTGACTTCTGGCACTTGTTTGCCTGAGGCAGTCAGTTGCTTGAAACTAAAGCTTGTGTGATCTTGAATGTTTAGAGGCCCGGGGCAACGTGATCGTTGCAGAAACGGTGGTTTAGCGAAGTGAAATGACAAAGCAGGCGTCGTCACCATTTCCCTGCCCAGCACCTCGATGACGACTGTCGCATGTAATCTGCTTTCTTCTGTCCGGGTTTGGGGATGTCTGGGGATGTCTGTGATTCTCTTTGTGTCTATCAGCCCCGGACGTGGACCTCGCTGTAGCCCTGCCGCTGCGTCCCAGGCCAGCAACTGCCGGCAATACGCCCACTCCAGGCGCATGATTAACGGGCACAGTTGACGTGTTCTTGCACAGACCCAAGCCACGCTTCAAGAGATTATGGCTGCATCTGCCAGGGAGCAACGTGACGGCCTTCTCGTTCATCTTCGTGGAGTACAGGAAGCTCAGCTGCGCGCACATCCCATGCCGAAACCCTGAAGCGTAGGCCCAGACCATCACGCCATCCGCTGCATCCGAATCCCAAGCTGTATGCCCAAGCGCTGCAGAACTCATTAACAGTTGGTTACCCAATACAACTCCAAGTTTCAGACGGTACCATTTTGTTTGCTTATGGGTGCGCGAGCCATGCAGAGAGGCGTTGGGGCACGCTGGGCGTGTTGATCGCGAGCTCACAGCGAAGACTAGTTGTATGCATTGTCCATGGATATCCAAGTTGGAACCCACGGCACTCCAGCATCTTCTTCATTCACGCAGTATCCTCATGCAGACTTGCATTGGTGAATTTCGCCAATGCCGAATCAGTAAGGCTTCGATCGTTGACCCCCTATGCCTTGGACTGCATTTGCTCAACGTTTTGCGTAGATGCATTTTCTCGCACACGAGAGCGCATGGCGACGTGCTGTGCAAGGTGGATCTGTAAGTGGTTTCCTCTGTTCGGATAGAAGTCCTCGAAGGTTCAACACACAGGCCTGCAAGACATCCTAAGTCTTAAGTATTTCAACATCCTAGCAACCCTTGAAGCAGCCAACTCAAGCCTTCGCCTGCGCCGTCTGCCCGAGGAAGAACATCTATGGCTGGTCGGATTCCGCACCCCCAGGCTGGAGACCCGGACGCTTCGTGTTCAAGGCCTCGTTCAGAAGCTGATTGGGGAGTTGGGAGTTTTGGGTACGCGGCCACTTTCCTCAGCTAGAGCTTTGATGTCGCTGAGGCAACCAAACGCGGATCATCACACTTCTCGCGCTGCGCTTGGCTGCGACTAACTAGCCTCTCATTGCGCAGGTCGTGTATTGTTACCACATGATGCTAGAGGGCTTCAGATTGTTGTATGGACAGCTGGCGTCGAAGCCTGAAGCTGACACTGCAAGGCGCGTGGAGATTAGAGGATGACCCATCCCACGCTCGCAGCCTGCAGACTTCCTTCGAGGTGATGAGGGCGAGTACCATCGAGATCGAGGCATCCACGGAATTCTGCGTGGTTTTGCATGGCTTTCGAGCGTAGCCAGCACAGCACGTCGGGTCACCTACTGCACACAAGAACGAGGACTCGACGGGATAGATGCACGAATTCGAAGGGGGGATGTCCTCGACGACCTGAGGATCAGAGCAAGGGAGGCGATTGGTGAACTGTGATTTCTCAGCGTGTGTGAGCACAGGTGCGCAACGAGATTTTCCCCATCCGCGTTTTCGCAGATCGGCTGGAGCCTGAGACGTTCAGCCAAGGAGACCAGTTCAATGCAAGGGACGAGGGGAACCTCGAGCTCAAACTTCTTTGCCTGAGCCGGTATCCGAAATGCTTAAAGATGGATCGCCAAATCATGTCGGCCCGAACCACCGACAGCCTCCAACAAACAAGGACGCTGTACTCGGCGGGTCTCTGCATGTACTGGGACCGCTTCGCTGCCGACAGCGCGGGAGGAGCCTGGTCCCCTCAGGCGTCAATGCAGATATGCACATGTACACTGCACACGAAGTGGCAATTGCATTCTGCAAGATGAATTTTATAAGCATGTGTGTGTTTACATATATATATATATATATGCTACACAAAGCTCCCCCAAGAACTACCGCGAGGTGCCGCGAGACCATATGTATAGAATTGTATATATATATATATATAAATGTAGATATATGGTTTCCTACCTACTTACCTACTTACCTAGTTACCTACCTACCTACCTACCTACCTACCTACCTACCTACCTACCTACCTACCTACCTGCCAGCCCGCCTTCCTACATCCCAACGTACGGCTGCGTGTATGTAGATGCATGAGTTTTTGTCACATGAGAGCAGACTATCTCTTATAACCGTTGGGAAACAGTCGTTGTGGCCAGGGCCTCCTAAATTCGGGTGACGGCTGCCTGACTACACACCTGTCGGACATCGGCGGCCCGGCTGTGGTACTTAAAGCTTGGGGTCTGGGGTTTGAGGCTTAGGTTTGGAGCAGTCTGGGGTGGGTTGAGTTCGGCATTAAGCGGTGATTCAACGTAAGGATTGAACGTCGGGCCCGGGATTGTTTCGACCGAATGATCACGAAGCCTCCAGCGGAGCTTTTTCATAAACTTGTTCATGGAGGTTTCATCAGCTTATGTTTGCGGTCTTCTTGGCTCTCGTGAGTTGTGCTTGCTAGCGGAAATTTTTCGAATTCAAGGCAGACGAGCGCCCAGTACAGGTGTCTCCACGCTGGCAGATTTTTGAGGCAGATTACTTTCAGCAACCTGGACTCTTTTGGCGGATTCCATGCATCTCAGGACTCTTTGTGGATGGAAGAGCCGCACGTGTCGTGGAGGCCCCCAAGCGGACTTTCGGACTTCGGTTGCGGAGTATGTCAGCCAACCCACTCAATCATACTGTGTTATGAAAGGCAACATGCACGACCAACATGTGCTCACATACCGACCATCCCGCTCTCTGTCTCTCTGTCTCTCGGTACGCTGTCGTTTGTCTACCTATCTGTCTATTTTCCATGTGCCCAGGCTGTCGCACGAGCATGTACAAGAATACACACGTTGCATGCATGCCACGCATGCACACACACACACACACAGCACACACAAGCTGTCTGCACATGCAAGAGCCTGCACCTGATGCTGGCTGTGTGTGCATGCATGTGTTCCTTTGTACGCGTAAGTGCCCAAGAACGAACTAAGCTAGCTAATAAGCAAACAAGCCAGTCAGCAATCAGGCAAGCAAAGGGCACATGTGCACATGCATGCAGCATATTTGTACGCATATGTTGATGTAGTATGCACGGACAAACTCCTGATTTAATGGGTAGAAGTAGAGGGATGGCTTTTTGCATCTTTGCAGAGAAACTTACTTGAGTGCGAGCTGGCCATCAGCTAGCTAGCTAGCTTCATCACGTACTTTTCTGAGACATGCATGTAGGCGGGCCCACACAAACACGTCCATCTATCCACTTAACTCGCAAGGTGTCTTTCTACACCTGTCTTGTCTGCAAGGTGTGTTCTGTCTCACGGACCGTTCTGGTGCTCTCTGCCGTTGTTTTGTTTGCCGCATGTCTTCACGGCTATCGGTCACCTTCTTTGCAGACCGTTTTCTGGTGCTCGCTGCCTCACCTGCAATATGCGCAGCCAACATACAGGCCCTCTCTCTCTCTCTCGCTGTCTGTCTGTCTCTGTCTCTCTCTCTCTCTCAATCTCTCCCTCTCTCTCTGTCTCTTTCCCTCTCTCTCTCCCTGCGACGGAAGTGTCCATTGCCCCTAGACCCCCTAGAGCCTAGGGCATGTTTTCTCGTAGAAGGCCTAAGTCTACGCGGCTCTGCTGCTGCGTACAGCTGTGTGCAGTGTTCGCCTCTAGAATCCAAGCTCATAAGCGGGCCAGCCGAACTCGCAAGAGCGATGCCCAGGTGGACCGTGCTATCAGCTACTACATCGACGAGGCTAGGACGGACTGCCCGAAGCTGTACACGTGAGTCCTTCACGTGAAATCGGAACGAAAATGGTCATGTAACCAATGAGATAAAATGAAACGACAGCGAATTACCCTCAAAGTAAATCGAGTCAAAGCAAAAGACATGCATGAACGTGTACACATGTGCATGTATGCATTTACATAGGTAGACAGATGGATAGACAGATGGACAGACTGATTGGTTGATTTTACATGTGTCTGTGTTTGCAAACGATATATGCAATAGCAGATTGTGTATGTGCCAGTATATGTAGATGTGTATGGATATGGATATACAGTGTCATATACATACGTCTATACGTACATGCATGTATATGTAGATGTGTGTAAGTAAATGTGTATGTACATGTATATTCGCATGTACATTATGTGTGTATATCTGCATGTACTTGCAAACATACGCGCATACATGTATGCGTATATGTGTATATGTGTATGTGTGTATGTATGTGTATACGTGCTCCTGCCGGCGAGGATGCGCTGGAGTGGGTACTGAACTGACCACCGGTAGTCACGTAGCTTTTATTTTCGCGTTGACGAGGACTGTGATTATAACTGGGCCGATAGTTCGAAGCCGTGTCAACGATCACCACTCAGGACGGTCTGCAACACCCACCTGCGGGCACTCGAAACATGCAGATCCCTGTGATGAGTTGGATATCGTCAATAATAACTCGTTCTTATGTGTATGTATATATGTATGTACGTAGGTAGGTAGGTAGGTAGGTAGGTAGGTAGGTAGGTAGGTAGGTAGGTCCTGAAACGCCCTTACTTGCATGGTCCTCTTCAGCCTCGTTCCCTGGAGTCCCAGACTCGGAGCCCTCGTGGTATTGTAGCATTGGGGGGATGAGGGCCGCCACGTTTAGCTCCGCCTTCTGTGAGTCGCGGTATGAGAGCCGCCGTAAAGGTGGTGGACGTTGGCACGAACTTCTCGCAGATGGCCATCCTAGGCCCCGGGGCGGCCGTGAAGTAGGACGGGTTATTCTGGCAAAGCCCTGTCCGTGAATTCAAAGGCTCTCAGTAATAAGTCTTCCCGGTCAGTGGTCTAGGGCCTTGAGGTCCTAAGTTCTTTGTCACTGTTCCGAAGTCCATCTGTGAAATTGAAGCAAAGCTTCAGCCATGTCAGGCTTCATCCTGCTGTTGGGCACCTTCTGCGCGCTGCCAGGGTCTCGGGTTGGTCTCGGGGCCCGTGTCGGAGCTTGACATGGGTCTGGTTCTGCACAGTCGGAAGAAGCGTTGCATGTGCGCGCGTGTCGGGAGGGTTGGAAATGGATTGTGACAACATGGAGGAAGGTCAGGTAGCGTCGTATCTGGTGCCTTTGTGCTTGTGTTAGGTGGTGGTTCGGTTCATGGTAAGGCACCCTAAGATAGATCCCGAACGGTAGAATCCTGATTTTAATGACCCTTGAATAAGTCGTAAAGCCCTATAAGACCTTCAGCATCCCCTTTGCGGCACGCGTAGTTTGTTATGGGGGAGCCCTGAGCATTGAAATATTCAGGTGGGGCTACATCCAAGACGAGCTCATGCGCGAGCAGCTGAAGACGGGCAAGGCCTATCAACAATGGCTCCCGCAATTCTCTTGCCTTTATTTGACGAGGGTTACCAGGGTTCAGGGATTTATTGGAAAAAGCTCTTGGAACACCACTCCGAGTTGCAGGCCGGATACTGGTATAGGCTTGGGGAATGAGCACGCTTTTCTGGGTTTTCCTGCGCAAATCTCTTGAACTTCCGGAAGGACAAGTCGGCTGTGCCCTACCACCTGGGCGGCGACGGTGTTGTCTCCCCGCTGACTGTCCTGGACAGTTGTACTTAGCGGCAGTCGGAGGATCAAGGGCCTTGGGGTGCGAGGTGCAGAGGCGCCGGGATTCTGAATTTTATATCCTATTTCGCGGATTGGGTTGAGAGGCATGAGCTAAGGATCCGGGCTCGGCAGATTTCAAGGGCAGGCATGGCTTGGGAGCCATTAACATTGCTGCAAATCCTTTTTGCCGCCTCTGAGTTAATGAGGCGGCAAATAGGAAAATGAGAGCCTGGCGAGGATCCCATCGCCTACAACTTCACCGACAACAAGAACCTCTTCCTGGCCTGGGAGCTTGGCGGCTGCTCCAGGGGTCCTCCGAGCATCCGCTTTGTTTCGCTGTTTTTCCCAGGCCGTGACCTTTTGGCGGGTGCTCAAGCGAGACCATGCCCTACTCAGCCCTGTGTTTTATCACGAGGCCCGCTGTGGGGTTCAGGGCCATCGGACTGGTTGGGCTGATTCTGGAGGGTAGGCTGTCACGTAGGGTATGGGCCGGCGCACAGTGGTAGTTCTGAAGGTGCTGTGACGCTTGGGTTTGCTGACATTTTGAAGCCATGCCTCCTTCAAGCCCAGAAGCTTCAGAAAGCAGGTTTTCTCGCGGCCTCAGAGGATCCTGTGCTTAGGCGCGCAATCTCGGGCGGGTGTGGGGCTTCAGATGTCGGGGTCGGGGCGGACTGGGCATCACCGACCTTGAAAGCTTCCGAGCTTGCACCCGCCGGTTCGAATGCCTCTGGATATAGAAACCGAAACCAGAAAAGTGGATCCTATTTCGACGATGTCTCCAGGCGTGCTGGCCACCGGTGTCATGGCAGTGGCTCGGCGTGCAGATGGACTGTCGGATGACAAACGCAGCATTCCAGAGTGATGAACCCGAAGCTCGTCAATCCCTGGCCCTCACCCTTTCCTGCACCTAGGCGCCCGTGCCCCGAGACCTTGAACGGCCAAGCCAAGACAACTGGAGCCCAGCTTCCGGAGCAGAGGTGAATGCCGTGATTTACGGCAACCCGACCTTGGCTGTGTCGGGCGATCAGCCCGAACCTCGTTGGGCTTTGACGCACTCCTGGCCTTTTCCATTCTGAACGGATCATCATCATCATCACCACCACCATCATCACCCTCACCCTCACCCTCACCCTCACCCTCACCCTCACCCTCACCCTCACCCTCACCCTCACCCTCACCCTCCCCCCC
>CAJNDV010020946.1:51765-64968 GCA_905221635.1 Symbiodinium sp. CCMP2456
GGCCTGGTACAACGACTTGGGCGCGGGGGTCTTCCACAGTTCTCTGGTGATCTGTCGAAGGGCAGCCGTGCATCCTTGTCCAGGGGGAGTGCGTGCAGTTATGATATTATACGTGGCCCTGTTTGGACACTTCGCTGAAGCTTTTCGGTCCCGACATCACAAGCACCTGCTTTCGATTGGGGTGGAGTTCGGCAGACAACTCAAGATAATCACCACCTCCTTGCAGTGCAGCATCCCTTGCTTTGGGGCGAGCACAAAGCCCATGCATCGATTCCGATTCGAGCGTGGGGAACGTTCTGTTACAGCGCAGCCATCGGAGGATGTTGCTGCAGTAGGAGCTGCAGAATGGAGGTGGCAAAAGCGTGTCTATCTCAAATGGAACTGCGCCTCAGCAGGACTGGAAGGATGCCATCCTCGACATCTCGGCAGCATGCCGTCAGGATAATGCGAGCACAGACGATCGCGACTCACGGAAGCTATAAGTCCTCTACGGCTATGACATTGGACCGGATACTTCAAGCTGAATATGTTGTTGCCGGATGGCATCAGCCAATGGCACTGCATCTGAGCATTGTCCCTAAAGCTCTTACTTCAAAAACATTTTGAAGCCGTCCGATGGTTTCTCTGTTGGGTGTGTGGCTTTGCCAGTTGATTGCTTGTATCAGTTGAATCTGGCAAAGACCAAGCAGCAACTACTGCTGATGTGCACCAATGTGCAACAACGAGGGGAGCACTGCTCTTAGAACAGGAGGGCATGCACGGTCTTTCGAAGTTTGAGGCTTCGCATGTAAAGGGTCACCTAGTACATCCGGGGCTATCCGCAAACAGATCCCGTGGGAATGCTGCGACCGTCGGATGAGCCGCACGTGTCGAAAGCTCAAAACATGAATTTCAGTGGGCGCGAGACGCGGGATGCGCGCTTTGTACGAGCTATTAGCCCTGACAATGCTATCAGGAGGGTTGAGTATCCCGCAAGCGTGTCCCAGATTGACCTTGAGACGCTTACGACCCTGAGTCCAGACCGTAGTTTTCTTGTTACACTACCCAGGTAGTATCATGTTATGTAGGGGCTGTGCGTGCGTGTGCCTTGGCTTCATCTGCGCTAGTGTGGTTTTTCCCTAGCCTGTGGGGGACTGCTAGACACTGCCATGGGAGCTTACATGATCCGTTGAGCATAGCATCACAGCGGGACCCCCGCAACTGCAAGTACTCCAGTATCTTGACATGCGGAGGCCGCCAATCCAGCACTCGGTGCACTACCACCCCCTCCGAAATACCCGCAGCCACCTGCGCAACTTGGGCGGAACAAAGCAGCATCCGAGGGCTTGAGCTGTATTCAACAGGATGTCGATACTTAGGGTGTGCAAGACGCCTATCGTCGGGAGTTTGGATTTCGAAGTCAGACGTGCCGATTGTGGTTTGCGGCGATTCCGGTTCACTCGGTATTCGGGTTCCGCTTTACCGGTTCGGGTCCTGCCTGTTTCTCCTCTTGGCTTCCAGGCGAGCCATGGCGTTGTTTGTTTTTACGTTTTTTTTGCCACAGCGCTCTGCTGGAAGGCTCTTCGTCAAGCTGTGGCCGGGAGAGTTTTTTCCTCCCGCCTGGCAAGTCATAGCCAAGGCGCGCTCTTCGCAGCTCTTCTGGGGGCCCCGTCGATGCCTCGGAGTTGGCCGAAGAGATATCCAGCGAGTAGGGAAAACATCTCTGAAACCGAGGGAGTAGGACTTCGGTTGGAAGAGTGTTGTTGCTGTGACGTGTTGTAGGCGGTTTCGTTGGAAAGTGGAGGTCCGGACGCTAAGTGTTGAACAGCCCCTAAACCCTAAACCCGAAACCCGAAGCCCCTGTAGGCGAAGCGACAGGCCATGGCTCAGCCCCGAAATCCGCAGCTAAGGCAGCCTTGACAGCACCGCCGCCACCGCCGGGCGGACGGACGATGCCCGGCTCCAAGGCAGAGGTCCTTTTGAGCTGCAGGGTCTCCAGCCTCTTACGGTGGTCTGGTTCCGGAGGCCCAGGAGGCGGATCTACCTGACAGCCTCGTGAGTCCTAGCCGCTACCCGCTTGCTCTGAATCGAACAAGGTACTTTGATGCATGAAGTAGGCCGTTGAGGCAGCCGAGGCCTGCGAGTATGAGGGATTATGTCCCGGTATGCTGAGGGCACGGCAGCATGTTGTAATATTGATTCCCGTTGAACCAAAGCGAGGATGGCAAGAATCCAAAAAGCCATTTTGAGGTCGAACCCCTCCATCCAGGGTCCTCGAACGGCCGGGCAAGGCCGCATGCTCCGGATCAGGTTTTGTGGCGTCTGCCCGGGAGGGAGCCTTGCAGTCCTCCGAGTTCCCCAAGCGTTGAGGGGAGGTTTTCCTTGAAGTGCTTTGCATGTTGGAGGTGGGGGAACTCAAAGGGGATCCTGAAAGATTAGGGAATGCAGGTGGCTGTGGGCTTGCAAAGCACTTGATCGGACTCTCCGTTCATGTTCAAATCCCGAAAAAGCCTCCCCACAAAGCCTCTGAGAGATTTTCACCGCAGAAGAGCCTGCAGGCTCTGCTCTGCCACCACCACCCTCGGGGACCTTCTCGGACAGAGAGGCCGGGAGCGTGTCTGGGGACCATGTCTCCTTTGGTTTTTGGGGCGGGCACCCTCCCTGGACCCAGCCGTTATCTAGTGGACCGAGCACCTATATAAACCACCTTTCCCGTCCAACTACTGGATCCGCGTGCCAGGCCCTTCCGATGCCCGGCACTGTGACTTCGGAGGCTTTTCATCAGGCCGTCAGTTTCTCAGGAGCCGAGGCATAGCACGCAGCAAGGGCAGAAAAGCTGAGAAAAGGGTCCCTGGGTTTCTTTGCTGAGGCGGCCGAAGAGACCGACGAGGCCGAGGAGGCTCGGCGCGCCCGGAACCCCCGGAAGCCCAAACACAGCCCAAACAGACTTAGACCCAAGAAAGAGATGTGAAGTCAGGCCAGGGACCATTCTAAGGAAATCAAAGGAATGAGAGCGCGTCGGAACATGCGACAGTCCTGAAGCCTCCAAACTACTTGGCCACTTAGAGCCCACTTGCCGCACCTTCAGTTCAGGTTGCAAGGCTTGCGCCTTGCCGATAAGAGGCAGCCTCAAAGCTTGAAGCATGCGACCCGAAGGCTTTTCATGAGTGTCTCGGCCCTTTGCAGTACGCGCCTCAAAAGCTGGAGAGGCTGCGGGGACGGCGGTGCGACGAATTCAGCGGGACCCGAAGCCAACACCTCAGGGCGGTGTAGCTGAAGGTTTCGGCCATGGGAGGGGTGTGTGAAGAGATCGAGCTTGTGGGCACTTGCATGAGACTTGGAGTCTGGTATTTGCCGTGATCCTTCCTGTGATGCACTCCTAGACTCCTTGACCAATGTATCTGGGCCATATTCAGGAATGCGTGGAAGAGGTCTAGGACGGCAGGTACAGTAGTTCATGTCCCATGGCTTTAGCCTGCGCAACCTCCCGCAAACCCTAGGCTCGACATGCTGAACCCGAAACCCAAATCCCTGGTCCCTGAGCCCTTCATCCAAAACACGCTCGGTTTTCCTAGTTGCAGTCATGATTTGAGGCATGGGATGGCCCCCGGAGATCCGCCGCCTCTGCGGGGGCTCTCGGAGAACAGTGCGCTTTCGGGGTTCGGGGTTTAGGGATTAGTGTGTCGGGTTTAAGCTTAGGGCAGGGTTTAGCCGTCTTTCGCATCGGTAGGTGAGGGTGCAGATTGCTACGCTACGAGTTGAATTCACGTGACGTTGCTCATTGTCATTGGTCCGTTTGGATTGTGGTTTGTGGCTTTCTTTTCGAAAGCTGTCACCAGAGTAGCAAGAATGAGTGCTCGTGATGCACACGAGCACTATGGTGTCATGCCTTGTGGTGCAGTGCCAATGCACAGCAACATCAGGAGAGCTTATGGTGTCAACGAAGGAGGGCAAAGCCAGCAGCATCAATGGCATTCCGACTTCGAAAGAGAAAACTGCTGGCAACCGGCTTGACCTTGTATCAGATCAGCTGTCCCTCAAGACTTGGTACGTATCCATCCGCTCTGTTCGTGTGCAATGATTCAGTTCTGGAGCAACGTCTTCCTTTGTCCAGTCTGGTGGCGCAAATCGTGAGTTGATCGTTCGAGGTCTGCTCGTCTCCATCTAGCGACAATGATAAAGAGGTCTCGTGGAGGTTTGTTGTCATTTAGCGGCTATGGCACGGAATGGTGAATTTCTGACACTTGCCGCTTTGCGCTGCTGCAAGCAGTCTTTTATTGAGCTTGTCTCCATCTCAGAAACGCAGTGCTGTTGCTCTCACAACCTGCATGCAAGCTTGCCTGGGACAGAGATTTCCTATGAGGCCGCCGTTGTCCGGCCCACCACCTCCGCCGAAGGGCATGTCGACGCCCACAGGCCTCTCTGTCTTCTGTCTTCGTGGGTCTGAGTGAGGATTGTGTTTCGACGCAGGTTGTTCAGAGGGATCTGCAGGAAATCAGGGGATGTAGAAGTGTAGGATTTATGGCATGTTGTAGATTGCCGTTCGCACCTCGCGAGCCTCTCTCGCACGATGCCCAAGCCCGAGTCGGCTCTGCAAGCCACGGGCCTTTTAGTAAACCGGTCTCGTAGGTGTTTGCAAAGGCCGGAAACGCTCTTCCTGTCAAGCGCCTTGGGAAGTCGGGCAGTTTTCGGGAACCTGGGAGACAGGGATCTAAATCTTCACGCCAAGATCTAATTGTTAGTCCCTGAGACACCAAGGGCCTTCACTGCAGCACTCACAGGACCCAGAGCTTCATGAACCGGAAACCTACTTGTAGCACTCGAAACCTTGCGCACCAACCCGAACTTCAGGAACTCAGATCCGAGCAAACTCAAGATCTGGACACGGGTTGCCAACTTGCAGGGCGAAAAGGACGCAGCTCTCTAAGAGGCATCCTAAGTTCAACAGACAAAGTGGCATAGCAAGCGCCCGCCGTCGAGCTTTTCCCCAGAGCACCCAGCCACAGGCGGGATGACGCCGACGGGTGGAATGACGCCGGTGAACCGGACTCCGGCAGGGCGGGGCTCTTAGTGAGGACTGCCACCACATTGGAGGCCTCTCTTCTTGGAAGCGATGATTTGACTCGTCAGTCGCGGAAGCTTGGAATGTGTTCGTGCGTGTTCGCTTTCACAGTGTTGTTTGCTCCTCCCTGGCTCAGGGCTTCCATCACGTTGTTTCGAAGGAAGATAGAAGCCAGGCTTTTTGTCTCAGCAGCGCATCCGCCCGAATCGCGACAAGCACATGGAAAGAGAAAGACCCCAAGCTTCCAATGGTCATCTATAGAAACATGAAGATGACTCTGGGCCGAAGGTCAGCGTACAACACTCCAAGGACGCCACCACCGCTCTCAGGCACCTTTCCCTCGATGTGTTGTGTGGTCAGCGTGCTTGAGTTCGTTTGCTTGAGCTGGCGTCTGGCATTCCGAGTAGCAGCTCTCCAAGGTGTCGGTCTCGTGGAGTGCACGGCCTTCCCCACCTTCTGCAAGAGAACTCCGGAAGAGCGGTCTTGTAAGCCTTGGCATCAACGCTTACACTGCAGTCAGAGCACGTCGTGTCTCACAGATGTCTCACCGATGCGCAGGGAGCACTCCTGGATCGTACATGCCACCGGTGTGAGAGCTCAGACCCTTCAGGACAAGTTCGGCTTGATTTTTTCGGGGGCTTGCGCAAGGCGTTTTCTCGGGCTCCCAGATTTCACGTTGGTCGGCCCGAAGTTCAAAGCCCAGGCCGTGCCGAAGGATCTGCCCCCAATGCCGTTGCAGCCAATGGGGGTGACGAGGGGAGTCGCCAGCGGCCCAGTCTGCAGGGGAACGCTATGCAAGTGTTTGGGGGTAAAGTGTTTGACCCCAGTGTGTTTAGTCACTCTTTAGTGCTGCTATGATACTTTTTGAGAGCATCCCATGGTCTGGTCGGGAGAACCTTTGCAGGGCATTGCACGGCAGTCCATGCCAAGCAAAGTTGGGCTTAGAGTCTTAGACTTTGGCGTCGCTGTAGATCTTTTCACGCGACTCTTGAGGTTACAGGCGGCTCAGAAGTTTGCCAGCATAGCCGATCAAAGTTCTGATACATGAGGCCTTGGACAGCCGCTGATCGATTCGTCTTAATAAAGACACAGGCAGAAGTTCCTAACGATGTGGCTCAGGTCCATCGGGGAGAGCCGGCCAAGTTTCTGCCGGTTCCGTTCAAGTGCGCGTGGCTGCACATCTTCGAGCTGTGAGTCATTTCAGTTTCGGCTGTTTTGTGCTTGAGCTGTCGTTTGTGCATACAGGGTAGTCGCGGTCCCGTTTTCCTTGCAGGGTAAGGCTCTGCATGGCAGCTTGTTCGTTGTGCGATTTTGGAGATTGTCTGATCCGGGGAGATCAGAGGAGAAAGCCACTCCTTGATATCCAGAACGAAGCTCGCATCTCCAGTCCCGGAAGCTTTCTTCGGAGAAGCGTTTGCCTGCAGGGGGCCTCCTGGAGCTCCGCCTGTGGGTCCGCCGATACCGAAGGGGTTGCCGGGCCTGTCTGAGCCTTACAGTCGAACAGAGCCAAATGACAGAATGAGGACTCTTCGTTGTTCGGTGTTTAGGGCTTGGGGGTTCAGTTGCGAGTTGTGATAGGCTGCTGCAGAACACGCATGCCTCAGCAGGAAGGGGAGTGAGAGTGTCCCGGCTCCCCACGAAGTTTCGATTGAGTCTGTTGAGAATCTTGAGCTAAAAGCCCTCACGGGATTGCCAATATGATGATGACGATGCGGAAGTATGGGGATTGACCGAACCCGAATAAGCTTGCGTGAACCAAGGTCGGGCAAGGCGCGTCGGACAGTCTCCGTGCCACCAACTTTATGTTAGTCGAAGCTTTGTCAGCGTTCCTTGGGGTTTTGGAGTAGACGAGGGTGATCGAAAGAGCCTGCAAAGACAAGGACAGTCTCTCTTCCGTCCACAAGAACCATGTGTGTGTGTGTTGTCATGGCGGAACGATACTTCAATCATCGTCCGGCCAGGCTCTTCCGGGCGGCGCATCAGGCTCAGCAGGACCAGCAGTTGCTGCTTGTTGATGTTGTCTCTCGCCCCCGTCCGCTTCTCACACAAAGTCATACGTGATGCCAAAGGTTTAATCTTGTATGAGCCAGTCACTGGAAATCCTAGGCGATCCTCGCTGAGCCCAACCCCTGGCTGCAAGACAAGCCCCTGCATCGCATCGTCTAAGAATGAAGTGATTGAAGCTGAAACAACAAGTTCCTTCAAAGCGTTAAAAGCTTGCTTGACCCTTCACCAGAGCACCTGTCGATTCGCCTCCCAGGTGCCGCCGCCTCCACCACCCCCGCCGCCTCCGCCCCGGGAAGACGACCCAACCTTCGCCTGGGCCTCTGGGCAATTTTGAGCTCTTGGGTCTCAGCCTGCCGAGTCGCGCTCTCTCCGCTCTCGCTCTCTCCGCTCTCGCTCTCTCCGCTCTCGCTCTCCATCCCTCCATCGCTCTCTTTCTCTTTCTTTTTCTCTTTCTCTCTGTCTCCAGCCTCTCTTGTGGCGGTGTCTGCTTGTGCATCTATAGTCTATAGCTGTTCGTCTCTCTCCGTGTCTAGCATGTTTCGGGACCCAGCCGGGCGCCCTGCATCATCACAAGGACGCAGTGTGTGCCCCATTATAGGTCTCATGCCCTCAGATCGGAAACGATGCAGATGTCATGTCGTGGATCTTGAGCTTTCGTCCCGGGACGCAAGAGCTCTGGAGACATGTATGGCGTTTGGTGGGTTCTGGGACCTAGGTCCGGCGTGTACGCCTGGCGTACATCGACCGGGCAGCGAAGTCCCATGCGCTGGGTGCCTAGTGACCAAGTGGCGTGGGATTTTCGGGGAGGTGAGTTGGGCCCGGGCCCCACAACCCCTTTCGGCATCAACAAATTTGGGATCGTAGTATGAGACAAACCTCGAGGTGCTGGTTTAGAAGCCTTGCATCCAAGACCCCCGTGAAAGTCGCAAGCATCAAGCCATGATGCCGAGCCTGAGCTTCACGCCCCAAGCCCTCAAAAACAAGAAGCCGATGGACTCAGAAAACCCATGTGTCGAATTCACCCAAGTGCACCGCCCCTCCAAAAAAAGCAAAGGCAAATGAACAAACAAACAACCATACATACATACAGTTGCATACATGGATCTTCCACCTCCGGAGCTGGTGGCTCAGCTCTGCGCAGCCGACTCCACGAGGAGTCGGCAAATGCCATTCGGCATCTCGTACTGCCTCGTATCATACTGCGTGTGCCGTAGTACGACGTTATCCCACACCACTGTCACATATGGGGGGTTTCCGAAAATAGGGGACCCTAATATAGCACCCCAAGTAGTAGGATCCTTATTATAAGGACCCCAAAATAAGGTACCCCTAATTTTCGGAAGATCCCATGTGATGTTGTGCTATGTTAATATGTTGGATGTGACTGGCCAAGGCAGCAGCTCCAGGATGAGGCACAGGAGCGGACACGACTTGAAGCCTGAACAGGGCTTGGGTTTAAAGTTCAAAGTTTAGGGGCACAGATGTTCGAGACTATACATCTTCTCAGTGGCTGTCGATGTTGGGGATCGGCATGTGGAGTGGTCTTCGAATTAGTGATTTCACGGAAGATGAAGCCCTGGGAAAAGCTTCGCCGATGCTACTTGAGTGACACTTTGCGTGTTCAGGTTGCCGCACTGCTCCCCCTAAGTGTGATCTCGCACCTGTTGCAGAAGGACGTTGGCTGGGTGGCGCCGGAGTGGGTCTACCAGGTGACGCTGATGTCACCTTACATTGCCGGGGCCTGGCCTTGATGTCCTGAATAGGAGTCTGAAGTCCGAGTTTCAAGGTCACATACGTCACTGCTGTCATTCTTGCATTCTCGCTGATGGCATGGTTGCGGCTGTCACGTATTGTTCATTCCCAAAGCTGGAAGATTGCCACGCGAAGACCAGTATTCACGCCTGCCACATGCTCGTAGTCTGTTTTGTTCACCACTCAGGCCTCAGCAACGTCGATCGCGTGTCAGGCTGCCCACGGCTGATTTGAGAAAGCAGACCAGCCCCCCAATCATCCACCGATGCCCGAATCCTCGAGTTCAGCTGCTTGTTGCAGTTGGGCTTAGCCTTTTGCTTGCTACTGGTATGGATTTTTTCCGGATTTCCGTGTCATGGGATCAACAGCAAACAGCGCAAGGAAGCCATCACAGCGGGTGCAACTGAGCCCAGCGGCCCGTGTGCCTTCGCACAGGTGGTCCTCAACCTGACCTACAGCACCAAGTTTCAGCGAGTTGAGGCCCGAACCCACGAACCCCAAGTTTTTTGCCTCCCTCGTGGCCCGCGTATGAACAGAGCGCCCAGATCCTCGTGTCGACACATCGGGTTGTGCGGGCCCTGGGCACGAGGAGCAGCATTGGGCCTATGCCTGCATCATCGGCGTGTGCCTCGCCTTGTTCGTCTTGGAGGCTGGCGGGCTCAGCCTCAGCCTAGAGCATCAGTTTTCTACTGGTACTCGGGGGTCTGCTTTCTTGTTCATCAGTGGAAGGTTCGGTGGGTCAGGGATGTATCCCGGGCAACTGAGTCCGCACCGAGCTCATGCGATTTCCCGAAATCCGCACAAAGCAATCAGCAGCCCGGGCAGGTTATCCGAGGCGCTGTGACGACGGTGGTCGAGCTGCGCAAGTCCGGGCCCTGTTGTTGCCTCTTCTTGCGTGGACCTCAATCAAGTTCAAGGCGCTGCGTGGCCTGTGGATGGCACTCGATGAGGCTTTTTTGCGAATGATTGCCAGGACCAGGAGGACACTGCATGCTTTTTGGTTCATCGGAACGAAACCCTTATCGGGTTGTTGGTGTCGTTTGTTGCGATACGTTGCACCTCGGAGCTAAGCTGGGGCGAACACGCAGTGTTTCGCAAGAGCTGTGATTGCAAGACTACTAGAATACTAGAAACGTTTGGATAGGGGCTGGTCTAGTCTTACGTGACTACTGTTGCTGCATCCCTTGCACTGTCAGCAAAGGTTCGAGATTCGCCGGCGGCTGGTGGGCGGCGATTTCCTCCAGAGCCGCATTCGGAAGGCCACTTTTGAGGTGAACCCAGACCCAGTTTGGAAGTCATGATGCATAAACCAATCGAAAACAAAGGTCCTGCCAGTCACACAGAAGTCCCCTCTCCAGACCACCTGGGGGATCGACATCATTTTGGCATCAAAGCTCCGCCACAGAACGACGTGGGCCTGAAGATGCGGAAAGCCCCGGCGAAGAAGCCGGCGCTTCCTCTGGCGCCGCCCAGGCCGGGTCTCCGATTACGCGGGTATTGCAAGCGTTAATGATAATGTCTCAAAGACTTCCGCAATTTAGAAGTCTCGTGCATGCTCACCTTGAGATCTGGCATCAAGTCCCGCCTTGCTCCGGTGTCTATGCCTCGTAAAAGCTCCTAGTGCCGGACATCGGGCTGAGACGTATGCAAGCCGTGGGAATTCTGTTCCACGGCGCGTGTCTGAGGAACCCGCCAAAGAACGCTCCGCCTCCGCCACCGCTCGGGGCACGGACGAACTCTGGTCATGCGGGGTTTGCCCTTCCGAAGTGCCGGAAGCACGAAGCCGTTGAAGCTCTCTCCATTCAAAGCTGTCTCCGCGCGCGTGCTTGGTACTGGAGAAACAGATGCTTGTGGATGGCCCACACCGTCAATCCTCAAACCACAAAGCCTAAAGCGTGTAACCAAAGTTTTGACCTTCCTTTCATCCTCAGTCCTTGGCTTGCCAGCTACGGAGCACTCTTAGGTCCTAGGTGCTTCGGAGGCCTTGGCCCCAAAGTTCACGCAAACGGTCCCAAACGAACTGCCACCGTAGCAGTGGCCATGTCCAAAAACCTACAGTTGCCAACCAAGGTCGGCAAAGCCTCCAGTGGCGCGACCGGCGTTCCCCGCTCAGCGTTAAGGGGCTTGCAGGACAAGCATGTCTGTGCCTGTCCTGCAGAAGTGCGGCGTGGCGCCGGAGCAATCTGCTGAGCCACCCCTTAGAATCCTTGCTCGCGCCGAAGACTCTGCCGGTGCGACGGTATCAGGCCATGCAAGAGACCCCTCAGCGAGGAAGTCCCTCAGCATCCTCGCCCCCCCCCAAGGAGGCCCTTGCATTGAAAGCCTCCGAAGTGAGGTTTCTTCCGAAGGAATCGCCACCGGGGTCGGCCGGAGCCAAAGGCCAGGCCGTGGCTTCTTGAGGTCTTTTTCGGGTCGAAGCTGAAGGTGGTTGGGTTTAGGGTGCAGTGTAGGGCCTTTCGGTGTGGTTTTACAACACCGCCCTGGTTGGAGACGCTTCGACTCTCAGAGCAGCGAGTGGTCTGCAGCTCAGGAGCTTCCGGCATCCCAACTTTCAGAACGGCGCAGGGACTCAGCCCGTGCAGTTTGCAAGACTGGGCTTGGTGGTTCGGCCTCTGTTTCGTGTAGGTTCAAGATTCTGACGTTGACCTGAGCAATTGCGGCAGTGCAGCCGCAACAAGCAGAGAATGGGAAGCCGAAGGCGTCGGACCACTGTCGGCCCAGGTCGGGGGCAAAGCCTTGCCGCTCGGCGGGCCGCCCCCGCCACCGCCGATGCCGCCGGGCGTCATGTCCAAGGGGCCCTCTGTGGCGATCGCCTGAGAGGTTGCCGAAAGTTCCAGGGGTGCCGCATCCGCACCGCTTGACAGTGCTTAAGTGCTCAAGTCGCCCAGGGATGTCCAGGGGGATGCCATCCCCAAAAAGGAACTACAATGGAGACTATAGGTAATTACCAACACTATTTTGGGGGGGTTCCTTATGTGGTTTCATGGGGCGCTGAGAGGCCCCCTCCATGAGTGGCGCGTCGCCGGCGCCATCTTCCAGAGGCCGGGTTGGTCGCAGTGCGAGCCGTTTTTCTGTGCATCGCCGGCTTCTAGGGCATCCTGTGGTGTCCGTGGGCGCCTATTCGATGGCAGTGCTGTTTGCCCTGTCTATAGATTCAATGCCTGGGTAATCTAGAGTCGAAGCTGCTCTGGACACTGCGTCAGTATCCGAACCTCATTTTGTGAAACGTGGCCTCTACCAGGGACTGCACCAGAACATTTTGCGAGTCACAATTGAACGGGTTGTTGCGGACATCCCGTCGAAGTCACAAATCAACTTCGGAAGCAACACGACGCAGGAATAAAATCAAAGCCCCAGAGAGCTCATGACACGGCTTATGTTAAAGCACGGCTTTTTGTTAGCACCCGGTACATCCCTTATCTTGGATGTGACTCAAGATAGAAGAGCCCAGGTATCCCATCTTCACGTGGGCCACCCCCGCCCCCGGGCGCCATCCCGCGTGTCGGGGACCGGGGACCTGTCTGAAAGCGGGACGGAAGGTGCCGAGAAGGCCCCCAACACCCCTGAAAAAGATTCTTGTAAGAGCTCGGGAAGATGTGCGGAGTACGGTCTCGGTCAGCAGCCCCGATGCATGAGATTCGGCTGGGCTGAGGTCTAAAGTCTAACGTCTGTAGCTTCGAGCCTTAGACTCAAGATTCAGCAGCCGCGCAGAGAGGGAGGGCAAGGCAGATCCCGAAGCCACCACAGCCCTAGGCGTTAAGACCCGAAAGTAAACCCCTGAGCCCACACAATCGGTGCGAGAAGTGCGCGTCCCGTTCCGCAGCCCCGCAAGAGACACCGCGGGCAAGCTGTTGGCGTTTTCAACAGTGGCATCCTTCAGACACATTCTCAGATTCCAAGATCGAGTGGTGAGGCAGCAGATTTCAAGCTATTGCACTCCCAGCATGACATCCACATCACGTTTCTGCGTCGAGTTGTCTTTTCATACCTTCCTCTTTCTGCCCTCAGGGATGGTTCGCTGATGACAATTTGCTTGGCTCACAGATGCTCACAGCATGAAACTCCGGCATCGCTTCATATTCAAGGCCGCTAGTGTCCAAAGTAGAAAGCTGATAGAAGCTCAAGGCTTCAGGTCTCTTGGAAATCTGTTTGATCTTTTGGAGCTGCAGGAGGTGTCTGCAGGACCCCACAGAGTATATTGCAGAGAGTCCGTTTCAACCACAACCACATCGCAGCTTCATCAGCATGCATCTTAGGAAAAAGCTCTGGGCTTTCCGGGAGTTCAGGCTGATCATGCGAGTCATGATCACCATCAACGTCCTCGTTGTCGTCGTACTCCTCCTCAACGTCATGTCAATGCGCATCATGCTCGTCGCAGACCACCGCCACCACCACCACCACCA
>CAJNDV010020957.1:0-10678 GCA_905221635.1 Symbiodinium sp. CCMP2456
GAGGATGAGGATGAGGATGAGGATGAGGATGATGATGAGGATGAGGATGAGGATGAGGATGAGGATGAGGATGAGGATGAGGATGAGGATGAGGATGAGGATGATGATGGTGATGATGATGATGAGTCTTACGGACTCTTGTGCAGATGGTCATCATAAGATGCAGCCAGGGTTTTCACCTGCAGATCCTCTACTTCTATCGAATGTTCAGCAATTCAGATTCATCATCATCATCAGCAGCAGCATCTTTGTTGTCGTCATCATGGCCACCGTCATCATTGTGCATCACAACCACTGCCATAGTCAGCATCATCATCACCGCCATCACGACCAAAATCCCATAATCCGCCATCACATACACCCCTTGACTAAATCTCAGCTCCAGTTCGCGGGCTTTTGCTTCATCCGCGCCCTCCGACATTGCCGCGTCTGGTGCGTGCGCCTCGCCCGAATCCTGCGGGAAGAGCAGATCGAAATCGTGCCTTAGAGTGCATGGCAGCTTGAGAACTCGGCTCGGGTTGTGGAGGGTGTGCTTTTGGAGTTTTTGGGTGTCGGTGCTTTTTCGACGGTCGTTAAAAAGTCCCGTCTAAAGCCCAACCCTCAAAGCCTCTAAGCCCAAAACGGCCGAGGCGCAGATACTTGGGCAGCACAAGTCCCCGAGGCTCGTCGTCATCCCAGTCGTCCTTCCCCACCTCAGTTTGAACAGCTTCACAGCTGGTGCTTCTCTGAGGTGTGCTGTTTGGGGCCGTTGACGAGGGCCGCAGTTGGGAAAGGGAGGTGCCGTTGCAGCATGACAGATGCTGTGACAACCAGCCTCGGGGTTCCTCCAAGATTAACGGTTTCGTCTTGCTCGGAAACTGCTCGGCGTCCACGCATACAGAGCCAAGGATGCTGGATGCCCATCTCTGCCCAAGATAAATACACAGAGTACAGGCATGACGCGACCACTAGAGCCAACGTTCAAGCGACTCGGTCTTGGATGAGGGACCCGGGTGACGGTGTTGCCAGACCGGTCGAATCCGATCAAAATCCGTTAAACAACAAAGCGGCACAACCCCATGAAACAAAGGAAGTCAGAAAAATTAACGACCCACGTTCAAACTGTAAAGCAGTTTCTGATGCCATGCGAACACAGATTGACGTCAAGTGTCGAGGCCCCTCTTCGGCAAGTCGTCGCTGGTGAAGGATTGGGCACGCCAGAACTCCTCCACGCAGTGCGCGTGGGCGCCTGGCAGTGATGGAGATACTTCTTCGAACATTTCACCGTGGCAATCACTGCCATCACTGCAACACCATTGTCACCGCCATCATCACGGCAGTCGGCGCAACAAGTTTAGAGGCACAATATAGTTGAGCCTAATCCGGGGTCAGGCAACCGGTGTCCAGGATGTCGGAGCAAATCTTCGAAAAATGGGCTTGAGGAGAGGCTCGGCTTCGGGGCCGAAGGGAGCTGAGCCTGGCATCGGGGGACCAAGCCGAGACCTAGGATGAAGTCACTTGGGCCTGGGGCCTGGGGTCTGGGGCCTGGCCTGGCCTGGGGCCTGGGGCCTTGGGGCCTTGCGGCCTGGGGCCGGGCCTGGGCTGGGCTGGGTTCTGGGTAACTCCAGAACCCAAACCCTCAAAACCCTGCAACAAAAGCACTGCAGAAGTGCGTGCTTTGGATGCCATGGCGGATAGTTCTGCAGCAGACCGCACTGAAACAGTGTTGTAGTTGTCGACGCTCGCACCCATCGAATCCCCACAGGCCTAGAATTCGCGATTTTGCTGAGAGCCCCAACGTTGTTCATCAGATGTGCATCATTTTGTCCACAGATTCCTCGTTCCGCGGAACGGTTCACTGCTTCTTGCAGAGCCCCTCGTAACGTGACAACTGCCGATTTGGCCGGAAGATCAAAATCAAACACTCTGGGGCCACTCACTCGTCTAAGCGTGACCGAAGAGATGCACTTCACTGAGAAGTAGCAGGAGTGAGGTCACAACGGCATGTGGACCAAAGTTGTTCGGGCTTGGGTGCTAACGCCAGTGGTGCTGCCACAAGAAAACACGATTTGTCTTTTATCCACGCACGTGGCTAAAGGGTGGACAACGGAATCCCGAGGCACACCTTCACGGCCGTAAGAAGCTGACCACCGACGCTAAGTCACATCATTATCCTCGCACACGGCCTTGATACAGCCCGGCTCAAGGCTACACAGACAAACGCCAGGTGGGTATTGAGGGCCTCTCCGGATGTCTCTGCTGCAGTTGACTCCTGAGTAACGGTCAATGCTCACCATGGTCTGAGTCCTGAATATTAGAACACTTCTGGGATGAGGAACGGCGACTTGTAGCCAGACGATTCATCCACAAGAAGGTCAGTCACACAAGTGTCCAACGGAATGGTCCGGTGTTCTTGACTGTCGGACAGACAGGTCCGTCAGGACGAGGACCATCATCATACATATGAAAGTCACGTTGGCTGTCCTTGGCTCCGAACATCGCTGGTGTTGAGTTCGCAACACCGCCCTGGACGAAAAAGCCACCGTCCCTCCTGGGGCCGCCCATTGCAGCAGGCATTGGTTCTCCGCTGCCGTCCGAAGTTGTTTGACTTCACCCAGACGATGTCTTCGGCTGCACGTACCGCCTAGAAACACCAGAAGGCGGCCCACGAACGCAGACATAAGCAAGCGGAAAGTCCTGAGGGTGACTGGCTATGATATCCATTGACACTAACACCGCTTCATATCCGCTGTACCTACCGTACACGATCTTCAGAAACTCTCTGTCCTTCAGCGCGTCAATTGAAGCTCCAGGGCTTCAGCTGGTCCAGGTCCGGGTCCGACAGCTTCAGCTCCTCTTGGAAACCCCAGAGCCGCCAATGAGGTCGGAGATCCCGCTGCAGCTCCAAGGACCAGAGCCGCACGAAGCTGCGCACCTGAACGGCATAGTCGCGAGACACCTCGCCCTCCTCGGCATAGCTCTTGAAGGTCCGTTGCAAGGCCTCCCAGCCGAATCTCTCAATGATCTGGCCATAGGTGGCGAGAGCCAGGAAGGGATTCTGATCCCACTCGGCGCGTGGAGCGCCGCGGGCGAAGAACTCACCGGGCACCTTGGTGTTGTAGTCTGGATGCCGTCTATCATTCTTCTCGCAAATTTGGGCATAGCCCCACAAGGTGAAGAGGTTCACAGTGACCTCCACAGTACCCGTAAAGGTCCAAGATGGACGCTGCATGTTGTGGCCCAGCTCGTGGAACAGGCCCCAATTGCCTGCCTTCTTGAGCCCTTCCAAGTCTAAGACGTTGGGGATGGGCTTATCTTTGCTAGCGTCCAAAACGCCCTCGAAATGCGTCATGATTGGATACCCTGAGTGCATGAAACCCACGGAGATGTCCACGTCTGGCACAATCCGCTGTGGCCGGGGATCTATGTGTGGGCTCAGCTCATTGTAACAGCTCCACAACCTGTCCCAGAAGTCCAGCGCTTTTAAGACGTCCGCGCCGTTCTTTACGGCAGCCTGGAGGGCGTGGAAAGGCAGAGTGAAGATCACCTTCTTTCCTTCGCAATCCACCCAACCCTCACCGTCCTCAATGGTGTCCATGCCGTCAACTAGGCTCACCCGAGGCTGCCGCAGCAGGTTCCCAGAGAAGCTGGCAGAGAGGGACTTGGACGCCGCGTCACTGCGGACTAAGTAGACGTTGCCTCCGAAAGGCGTCACAAGGGTCACCGAGGCGGCGAGTGGATGAATCATGCTCACCTGTGGCCAACGGCGCCAGTCATCTCTGCAGCTTATGTCATCCGTGTGCGCGCCCACTCGCACCGACCAGCCATCCGTCTTACCCTCCGTCGTCACGGAGACTTTGCCACCTGGCGGTACATAGAGTCCAGTTCCCAACCACTCTGGAGCATGACTTTTCGCTTCCCAGAGTAGGCCTGAGGTCACTTCCACGGAGACTTCCCACAAGGAGGGCATCTTCCCCGTAAAGCACTGCCACTCCAAGCCGCAGATCCGAGCCTTGGGCAGGGCCTGTTGAGTGCGACAACTCTCACAGAAGAGTCGTGCCTGTAACCTTCCCAGCGTATCACTTTTGCGGATCGGGAAGTCTGGGGCTTCGCCCGCCCACACCTTCACCATCAAGGCCCATCTCAAACGCTCATCCTCATGAGACAAGCCTAGTAGCAGCCCTGCGTTGCTGTCCAACAGCTTGCGCGCCCTTGGCCCCAATCGCTGGCCAGTCTCTGAGATCTTCTCCAGAAGCTCCGTGAGCTCAGCAATCCAGGCCATGTCCGTCACCAGCTGCAACTCTCTTGGTGTCGCCTGCTGATTTGCACACCATAGCGCCAAGGAGGTGAGATCCGTGGAGCTCTGGTCAAGTTGCAACGCCAAATAGTGGTCCGCGCCCGCCACAGCCCACCAGCCACCCTTCCTCGTCACGTTCTCAACCGAAGACATGTCATCGGCAGCCACCACCCTATAGCCAAGCTCCACATCCCCTGCAAAAAGCCGTAGGCGGTTGATACCGATGTAGTGACTGTCATGAACGCCTTTGAAGCGCAGCAGCATATGCTTCTCCAAAGGGATCTTCACATCAAAGACCTGACACTCGTCATCTCCCTGACCACATCCGGGGCTGATCTTCAGGATCACTGGCTCGCCCGGCTGACCGTGTGAGATGTCGACCTCATTGGGTTCCTCCGCTGCGCAGAGCTCGGGGAAGTGGACCCGGCCATCCGAAATCTCAAGCTCCTTGGGGGTGGCGCCCACGTTCGCACACCACATGCCCATGCTGGTCACGTGCGCCATGTCCTCCAATTGTAGGAGCAAGGAATGCGCCGTGCCGCTCACGGCCCACCAGCCACCAGCTCCTCCTGCCACCGCAGATGCATCGGAGTCTCGAGAATCATCCGCCATGAGCACCTTGAAAGACATCTCGGTCTTGTCTGCACAGAAGAGCCGAAGGCGATTGATGCCAATGTAGTGGCTATTGTGGATGCCATGAAATCGCAGCAGCAGAAAGCGCAACGGCCCAGTGCAGCTAGTGGTAAATTCCTGGCATTGAGCTCCATCGGGTCCCGTCCCGCACGGGGAGGGCACCGTATGCTTCGCAGAACGCTCCGCAAGCTCTGACATCAGCGCGAAGCCTCTGAAAATGGCTGTGAGCTCACCAGCTCATATCGAGAAGGCACGCTGCAGCTGAGAAAGAAGCGTCAAGGGTTCACGACATGAGCGCAAACACTAACGGTTGAGACTGAGAGTTCTGCTGTGGAGCGAGGAGGCAGAGTTTAGTTTTGGTCTATGTGGCATCTCCTGCCAAATGCAGAAACTGCACAACAAAGGAAACCAAGACCCCTGCCTCCAGCATACAGAACCACCACCACCTCCTCATCCTGGGTGTCGGGTTCAGGCTTTAGGCTTCGTCCCGTGCCAAGAGCAAGCCGGAAGCCGCAGCTGAGTTTGGGCCGGGCTGCAAACTCAAGCAAATCTCGAACAAGTGACTTAACAACGGCAGCTACCCACAACCCCGTGCAACACATCAGCAAACGCCAGGTCCCGAAAACCGTGGGCATCAAAGCCACTACTAAAACCTGAGGCCTGCAGACCCATATGACCCACACCTCAACTGTTCGGCCCACCTCTTTGGCCGAGAGCACGCAGTCAGCAACGCGGAGAACTGCTGCCAAGTCCTCGCTTCAAGGTCCGAGGATGTAAGTCCCTTTGGTGTAGGGCTGCACAGAGCCTCGGGATACTTTTTATGAATGGCCGCTTCGGGTTTATCTTCAAGCTCGGGCTCAGGACCTGGGGCTTCGAAGTTGTTCAGCGAATGCCGGCGTGTCGCGCTGTCGGTGCTGCATAGGACACAGAAGCCCTGTACATGAAGTCTGCACCGTATGCCCCGAAACGTCGCAAAACCTTCCCGGCACCCAGGTGGCGGTCCACCAGTCGCAGCTGGAAAGCATCGATCACAATCTTCGCCAACACCTGGGCGAGTGTACGGGTTGGGGGGCGGGGGGGTGGCGGGGGGAGGTGTCGGGCTTTGGGGTGTTAATGTAGGGGCCTTAGTAATTAGAATAGGGTTTTGGGGGTCCCTTACTATAATTATAGTTTAATATACCTCAAAATCCTGTTCTACACGTTAAGGCCCCTGTATTAGCTTCCTGGGAGTTGGTTTGCCTTCCTTCATGACCAGAATCTGGTTCTGATCACGGCAAGCGTTGGGAACCGAGATGTCAAGTTTTACTAGGGGATATTGAAAGCATAGATTGGTGGTTTAAGGTCTATCATCGTATATTACTACAGCATTGAAGTCTTGAGGGCTTGGGATGGTTTGTCCACAATCCGCCATCCTTCCTGAAAGTCGATGCTAGTGAATCGCGTCATGCCAAAAGAATGTGGGGCGGGCGGCCTCCCCTTTTCACCTGACGGCATTTCAGTGTCCAGGAACGCAGCCACTCGCTCGGCCAAGGCCTCCGAAACTTCGGGCTTGGAGTCGGGAGCGAGGAAGCCAGCGGGGCCCAGCAAGGGTCGCCACTGTGCGACGACGTTTGGGTTCAAAACGGAGAAGTGGCCCACGTCAGGAGGATACCAGCTTTGGGCATCAGGCAGAAGTCTTCGAACGGTATCCTGCACGTATTGCATGGACAGGGGTGGTCGGGTGCAAACTTCGTCATCTTGGCCGCAGATGATGAGCATCGGCCCGCAACGGGAAGAAGGCGAGAAGGTCTCCTCCGGATCCACAGGAGGTGGCTGGAAGCCTGCGATGTTCACACGGCAGAAGTTGCCTTCCAGCTGGGAGATGGTCACGCCACCCCGGGAGTGGCCCACCAGCCCCACCTGTTGGGCACCCCGCTTCTGGAGCCAAGCCACAGCCTCCCTGGCCACCTCGCAGCGCCTTGCTTCCCCTTCTTCCTGATTCAACAGTTCGCCCACGAAGCCGCCAGGCGCCACGGCATCCTCGTGGCTCACGGAGTCGTCCATCTCGGGCGCCACCACCGTGAAGCCCCTGCTGGCCAGGGCCTCGGCAACGTGCGCCAGATCCAGGCGGGAGCACAAGAGGCCATGAACAAGGACGGCGCCGCGGGCAGTGACTGTTGAAGGCAACTCGCCAAGACTCACCTCGCACGATGTGGGCACCTCGACCATGACCGGCCCGGAACCCAGTGGCAGTCCCAGAACGCTTCTGGACAGCTTTCGAGAGCTGAAAGAGTACGAGTATGAGGAGATGCTCTTTCCCGTGGAGCCTGGCAGCCAGACGGATGCAGGTCGGCCTCCCAGTACCAAACCATCGCAGTACTGTATCGCATGCAGCGCATGCGCTCGCCTTCTCCCGGCCTGTCTCCAGGTCTTGGACCGGGGCTGGCGCCAGAGAGCGGCTACCGAAGCAACGGCCAGCGACAACGTCGCACCTGCCTTTGCCGTCTCCGGGGCAAGCGAACTTTTCCTGGAGAGCCGCCCGGAACCTCCCTCAAGAACATTGTCGCACCGCGGGCACAACTGCGGGCATAGAGAAGCCGCGGCCAAGGCTTTGCCGGCATGAAGCATGGCTTTGACGGAATATAAGCAAATGCGTGTGTACTGACCCCGTTCGTGACCCCACCTAGCATTGCTCTACGCTGTAGCTCCATTCCAACCTACCATGTCCACGATGCTGCCATGTCAAGCACTTGCACAAAAGAGCCCTCATGGTTGCATTAGGAGCACCCGAAGTAGTTACTGTGGCATCGTGGCAAGACTCGCTTGAAATCACAATGATGCTGGCCGTGATGATCACGGAGGAGAAGCATCCACACTTCGACACGTGCTAGCAACGCAGGTAGCAAACAAGAATTGACACACTCCTAGCGTTAGAAGTCGTGGTCGCGTCGTAGCAGCATCAATGGCAATGGCAAGGCAATGCCAGTTGAAATACCTACCAGAATGCACACCGAATGGTGCGAACAATTGAGTGTGTTCATATACGTTTCATGATTGCTGCTCCGGTTGCTGTCCCTGTTTTTGCGTAGGTTTCTCAGGACAGCAACAACTGACACAAACACACGTCACTGCACTGGCAATGAATCACTCCGTCACAGCAACCTCTGAACCGTTCGACTCGCCCCTCCACCCGAGGCCCCGGCACGCTGCCTGCGGCTGCTTCCTGACCTCAGAGCTGCGTTTGGGCCCCACACCGACCATCTTGGCCGCAAAACGACAAGAAAGCACAGTCGGAAACCTCCCAGGCATGTCACCGAGCACCCCGACTGCGGCTCGAACTCGGCAAGCTCTCGGAAGGCTTCCTGCGCAGCGATAGCGTAAAAAGAGCCCCTTGCCAAGGCACACCTTCCAAATTTGCCCGGCACGAGCCTGTCAGATTCTGCTACCTCGTGGCCCACGGCCTCTGTTTCAATTGACCCGGCCGTTGCATCTTTTGAGCCCGACGGCTACGCAGCTCCACTAGACCCAGCTACTTTCGTGCTTTCAGGGAGTGGCAGAAGAGGCCTCCAAGCTCAACACTGCCAGCATGTTGCAATCGGCGCTGGTCCGGAGAGCAAGCTACTTTGTGCTGCGAGCTCTCAGGTTCCTCCATGCTCGGGATGCGGATGTCGGCGAGGTTGTGGCGCTTGGTCTTGTTCTTCACACTCCTCAAGCACTGCCAGCAGAATCGCTTCGAAGCCCAATTACTGCACTTGGCAAGTTCTAGCTTGCAGGTGGAGACCTCCGAGAAGGGGTGGCTAGAGCAGCCGACTGAAGCATCGCGGCTCTGTGGGAAGAAGCAGGGACGCCTAACGAGGCCCTTCGGAAACCATTCTATTGCCTCAAAAATCTAAGTCCTTTTCTCCACTCTTGGCGACACATTCTTAAACCTTAGCCTACCAAGACATGCTGGAATCTACGGAGCAAGGCTGTCCACAGTGACCATACACAGACAGACACACCAAAGCCAGTCCTGACTTTCTTCATGGTACGCAGCTCTTTTGGATCGTTCCTCGACCATACAAGAACGTAAAGCACTCTCGGCTTCTCACAGGAATGACAAGTCAAACCTGCTGGTATGGGATCTGAATGTGCACGCAACAAATGTGCAGGACGTGAAAACCAGGACAAAGGCAACAGAAGAAGCATCGAAAAAGTTCTGCTGTCTGCGTTTCGCAGTTTTCCCCGAGCGGAGCCTGCACATAAGCCCAGCGCAACCGTGCCAGGCCCAGCACGAAATCACGAGTCTATGCTTTGGTGCTCTAACGGTGCGTCTACAGAGGCCTCCTGGCTCTCTTATCCGAGGGCTGCATCATGGGACATGCAAGTTATGAACATCAGCAAAAGCACCAACTATGTTTTGCCAGGAATGTACGCCACCCGTCCTGTCAACATCATCGTAGACCTTGCCAGCTACGTGCAAGGCGATGTGTCCGACAGCTTTACATCCGGCATATTCGTCCGGGGTCGCACTAAGCAAGAGCGAAGAGGAACAGACTGTCAAATGAAAGCTACACTGACTCGTTCCAAGCACCAGGCTTCCGCATTGCGTAAACGAACAAGGGCTGTGGAACCCGAGTGCGAGACCTCGCGGCAGCACTCCCGAAGCCACGCCAGGAAGTAGTCCCCGTCATCGTCGGCGCTCTGCACGAAGTGACTTTTGGGTTCAGACTGGGAGCCCTAAGGCGAGGACGAAGGGGTGGAGAACTTGAGGCCACGGAGACAGGTTGGTTTGTATCGTAGCGCTTGATCGTCGCTCCGCAGCAGGGAAGCACCATCCTTACGCTACGACTGCTGAGCTTACATTGGCTTCCTGCTAGCATGCTGCCCTATGCCTCCACACTTGTTCCCTCATCTTGGCACATCCCCAGGAAACGCTATATCCCTGCGCAAACAGTGCCAATCCTAACTTTCAATGACAATGGTGATCCTAAACCGAACCAAGATCAGAGCAAATCACCATTGTACTCGCAATCATGAAAGCAACTACTGCAACTAAGGCGTTTATTCATCTTCACATTAAACGTTTCTGAATCGCAGGAACCTTGGGATCCTCGAGCAAATGGCTGACAGACGACAGGTACCAGTCCTGAAGGCACAGTTTTTGGCTTCGGGGGTTAAGCGTTTAGGAGTTTTGAGTTTTGGGTCTAGGGCCTAGGGTTCAGGGTTGAGGACCAAAGTTTAGGACAAGTTTAGGAGTTCACGAGGTGCTTTTGGGTTTTGAAGGAAGTTGTTGGAAGAGCTCATAGGCGACCACAGGTGCAGTGACCACTTTAACCTTACAGCCATCCTTGACATGTAGGGGCTGTTGACAGCCTGGGGAGTCGGGAGCCTTGAAGCCCAGCCCCACGGAGCTCGGACTGTTCTTTCGGTTTAGGGTTTAGGGTTTAGGGTTTAGGGTTTAGGGTTTAGGGTTTAGGGAGCCATGAGCAGTATGTTCTTTCTTCCGTCAGTTCACAAACCGAGAAATCTTCAAAGCTTCAGCTGTACCTATAGACATAGCTAGTAGCCGCCTTGACAACCTCAAAATTATCCTTACGGTCATTCCGAATTTTACCACTACAACGGTGATTTTGTTTATTGTTTACTTATGGTTGTCAGTCTTACGGTTCTCAGGAATATGAGGATTACTACGACCAGGCACCATTATCTTACTACACAAAGTATGCACATAGACAACGGCAGAAACCCTTGCATATACCTTTCCAGAGCCCCCATAGTAACCCTTGTATTACCCTAAACCCTAAACCC
>CAJNDV010020957.1:10953-32623 GCA_905221635.1 Symbiodinium sp. CCMP2456
TTTAGGGTTTAAGGTTTAGGGACCCTTATCAGGGCTACTACAGGATACTATAAGGGCTCTTTATGGGATCTTCTGCGGTTTCTATACTTGTTCCTATGGGCTCTCTGGGTCTCACCGGGCTCCTTAAGGTTGAAGACGCTAGGCCAGGTTTTGTGCGGTTTTATGATTTTCTTCGGAAGTTAACATGCGGTGTGTCTGGCGAGTTTAGGGTTCTGTCTGCCGGCTCAGTCATGCGCGGTTTTATTAGCAAGCAGCATTGGAAGTTGTCTATAGGTGAGGTCAAAGACGCCTCCTTGGCTATGAATGTCGCAGGGTGGGACACCCAAGAAACATCGGATGAAGGGGCCGGCGAAAGTCGCATCAGAATGCACTTTTACCAAGAACCGTAAAGCCTGAACTCAGGGCCCAGAACCCCAAAACCTTGACCCAAGACCCGACTTCTGACCCGAAGCCCGAAAAGCCGATTCACTGACCCCAAACCCTAAATCCCGAACCCGAAACCCTAAATCCCAAAACCCTAAACCCTAAACCCTAACCCTAAACCCTAAATCCCAAAACCCTAAACCCTAAACCCTAAATCCTAAAACCCTCCAGCCAAAAGTCTCCCAGCCTTGGTGGGTTCGTGGAGGTGGCCTTCAGGTACCGCTCCAGAGGCGCTGAGCGCACCGGAATCTCAGAGACCGGCTCAGGGTTAGGGACTGGGTTGGGGTTCGTGGAAGAGGGTTCTTGGTTCAGGTTTAGGGGTTTAGGGTTTAGGGCTTCGTTTCTGAAGTTTCGAGATGCTTTGGAACGCAAGTTCTGCTCAAGGACATGTGCTCTGCATTGGGCGCCATATTCCGCTACATGCTACATGCTTATGTTCTACTGCAACCTGGACTTGTGAAGTCCGTGGAACTCCACGGCAGATGTTTAGAGCTTGGAGCTCAGAGCGTGCGGCGGAGCGTTTTGATGAGTATTTCTGGGGGTTCGACTCCATGTCTGTTTCGTGCCTGTATGGAACGATGTGTCTGCAAGATTTGCACGGACCCTTGTGTGCGGCGGGAGGGCAAAGTAGTACAGATTGAGGCTACGAACGGACCCGTGGGCTCACTGAAAGCCGCTGAAGTGGCAGAAGGGCGTGGCTTTGCGAAAAGGTCCAGGCTGTGTGGCGAAGCACCAGAGTCATCTTCCAAACGCACCATCACTTAAACCATACAGCCCTAAACCCCACAAAACAACATAAATTAGTAATTCCGAGTTATTCCTCACAGAAACACTAATGTCGCACGGCCTGAGTCAGGCACCAATCCGCCATCCGTGGGCCGTCGCAGCAGCTTACCATCCTGGCAACTGGAATAACATGGGAGTCTACATTGACATAGCTGGGGTTCCTTTTGAGGTATGTGCTGACTCTCATCTGCCTGGTCGTAGGTCAGCGACCGAACGCACGCCATGGAGCGGCGCTCTCCTGTCCAGCAGAGGGGGCAGGAAGGGTCCCGGAAGTTGGGATCGAAGCTCTGCTGTCTCTGCTGGAACGCTTCCCTCGAGCATTGCCTACCAGCCAAACCTGTCCCACTACAAACAAAAAAAGGGAAACACTAACTAGGAGAATTCTCAGCCGAGCATCACCCCAAACCACGAGCCCTTTTCAGCCTTCCAGGTCCAGACGCTGCAGGGCCGCCGGCACCGTGTCGAAGAACAGAGCGGCAAAGAAGTCTTTCAGGGCCTGTGGCCCACCTGAGGGCTTTCGGTAGGGTTTAGGGCTGTTTAGGGTTTAGGGTTCAGGATTTAGGGTTTCGGGGTTTAGTAGGGTTTAGGGTTTGGGATTTAGGGTTTGGGGTTTACGAACTTGGGATTCGGAGTTGGGGTTTATGGGTAGCAAGGCTCTACTCCGCAAGGCACCGAACCATGGAAAAGCTCATGGTGAGCTTGCGGCTTAGGATATCAAACGACTGCATCCGAGCCTACGATGAAGTTACATGTGAACTGGAATCAATGGCTCCCTCCTCTCTCCTGACCGACGCCTGCACGCTTTTTGCAGGATTCCGGCTTACCTTGACCTGAAGATCTCAAACACAGAGTCCGAGACTCTTCCAATAAAACCTTCTCCGACGCCCTCCACTTCCAAAGCGAGATGCTCAACACGAAACCCCAAACCCCCAAACCCGAAATTTTAACTTGGGATGTTGGCTCAACTTTCAAGGCACCCGCTGCAGCATTCGTCGAAGGCACCAGGCAGCCCATTAGGAAGGGTACGAAGTCTGCCTGGATGAAGGTTGGGGATTGGTGGAGTCTTTGGGCTTGGGCATGTGGGCCTTAGCACTTCTGGTGAGCGGCCGGGACTCGGCTTCGGGATTGGGGTAGTTTTTTTTTAGGGTTTAGGGGTTTAGGGTTTAGGGTTTAGGGTTTAGGGGTTTAGGGGTTTAGGGTCATAGGGCTTAGGGGTACTGAATGCGCCAGAAGGCCTGGCTGTGCCGCACACGCGCACTACCTCAAAACACCCGTCTTTGCTGAGCATGCACACAGCATGGCCCAGGGCGTGCGTGCAGCTTATTTATACAGCTTCTCTCACGTATACCCTTCCGCTAGCATGCTCCAGACGATGACGATAATTAAACACAATACATGCTTGATTTCAATGGCGCAGACACCGTCTGCAGGATTGCGACGATGACTTTCAAGTCTGGAACCTGTTTTTTTAAATTGCGCTCCGAATCCGAAGTTGAGGGTAAGCTCAATACTCGGTTGGAAGGTTAGGGTTGCACGCAGGTTTATGGTTTCGACTTAAGGGCTCTGAAGATTTTCGAGTCTCACTGCAAAAATCCCAGGACACCCAAAGTGCCGGCCTTGACGTGACGCGAGTAGTAGAGAAGCTCTGCTGTCGCGCCGAAGTATGCCTGGCGGGACTCAGATCTGCTTGCTCAAACCCTGAACCTACTCATCAGTCTCAACACAGAGATCTGCAACAGAATCAGCGTCAACCCGAGCATCGACGCAGCAGATCCACCATGTGGACACCGACGCAGGTGCAAATCACATGACGCATCTGATTCCGAGCTGGCAAGCTGCCGAAAAACAGAGAAGGTTCCATCGCCCAAAGTACCCGAAGCATCGTTAAGTTATCAGCTTCTAAATTCGAAAACACCGAAAGACGTCAAGGAATCTGCGGCCTCCCACGAGGGCACCGGCTGCGGCCGGCGGCTCGCACGCCGCGCCTGAAGGGAGGCCATCGTTATTCCCTAACTTGTGGCAGGGATCGTACATGTACAATGAGATTGGCCATAGTGTGGGAATGTTGGTCGTTAGGCAGCAAGACGGGACAACAGCAGCGGTGCCACCATACACACCATGCCTTCCTCCGTGACACATAGCTCTTCCCTTCAACAAGAACGAAGAGCAGGGAACGGGCAACCGAAGCAAAGAGAACAGCAAATGGACAAGCTTTGACTGTCCTTCGCCAGGCCACGGCTCAAGCGGAGCCGCAGTGACTTCGAGCTGGTGCTAACCAGACAAGCGGCCGGACCCCCTGTGAGCTAAGAGCAAACCTCCGTGCCAATGCGAAGGACACGCCTTTCTGGCCTGCAACATCTGCAATGGCCCTCCAACCTCTAACCTCTTCAACACAATGCTGGGTCCCGTTTCATGATGACAGCATTGCATGGCGGCCTGCTTGGTCGCTGAAAAATCTGTTCGGCTGCTCAGCCCTCTCTCCCTGAACCCGCAACCTCTACGCCCTGCCAATCCACGGCCCGATGCTCAAGCAAGACAAGCGGGCCTTCCGCGATGGCACCCCGGCAACCTCCTCCTCCTGGCATACCGGCAGGAGGCGCAGGGTTCAGGGCAGAAATATGTGTGTGTGTGTGTTTATTATATATATATAGATATATTATAAACATGTCTGCCAATGTATGCATGTAGACAGAGACACAGAAACAGAGAGAGCGGGAGAGGGTGAAACAGAAACGCTCTCGAAACTTCGGAAGACCTCTACTAGAGTCCCACTTCACGGATCCTGCGCCGCCTTGGCACCCGTCTTTTCCAGCTCCACCAGCTCCGGATCCGGCGGAAGAGGCTTGGTGAGGAGAGCCTGTGAAGGAAGCCGTCCGGCTTTTGAGGGCGTTGGGATTTTGTAGGGTAGGGGGTCATGGGGATGGGATTCTATGCAGTTCCTTGCCATCGGTGCTGTATGAGTTTGGCGCTCTGGTCGGCTTTGTGGGGGTTGGGCGCGGAGACCTGCAAATCGGACAGATTCACATCTGCGTCTCTGCGCTGTAGACCAGAGCCGTAGAGCACGAAATGTGCTAAGAGCCTGCAGTCCCAAACCCGCACGAACTGCCGCAAGAACCCCACGCTCCAAACAGAAGCCAGGCCCTCAAATGAGCTCCCTGTTCGTGCCACTTCGTGCCTGGAAGGCATCCCGAAGATCTTCGTGGTCATCGTCACCTGTGCTTGAGGGTTTGGGCCCCATAGTAGTTCCTTTTTGGGGTTCATATTTAGAATCCTATAAGGTAATCCCAAAACGGAACTACTACAGTATTGGGGCTCTCAGGACATGCGCTTCTCTTCCACCATGGCTTGGAGATGGTCTTTCTCGGTACTACGGAGCCAAAGGTGTCGCTTGTACTTTCGAGCCACTCGGAGCCCTGACTCAAGAAAGGCGAGCCGCCCAACTCACGCGGGTCCATCGCATGCATCAAGCCGGGAATGGACTCCAGGCAGCGGCGGCGCAGGTAGTCCAAGTACGTGCCTCAAAGACGGGCTCAAAGCGATCTCCCAGGCTCAGGGTGGAGCCTTCAAGGACCACGGAGGTACGGTAGCTTTCGGACACAAGGTCGCAGCAGTTGCACAACACACACAGACACAAAACAAAAACAAAAACGTGCCACTACCGAAAGAACCATCATCAAGAGAACGCAAGTCACGGCGGAATGCCTTTCGACCCCTCCGCGAAGTGGCAGAGGGGGGCTTCAAAGGCTCGTGTACAGGGTTTGTTTTCGGGTTCTTGCTCATCCCCGCACCCCCGGCTCCGACACCTTCCTGAGCCTGAAGACCGGAATCTTAGAGGGATGCAGGCCTTGGCCATCATCGGGATCGCGTTCGTCCTCCAAGGAGCTCAGAAAAAGGCGTCGGGGTTTTGTGGGGATCTCGGACTCCCATGCACTTGAAGGCTTTGGGCTTATGTGGCGTCGTTTCTCCATCTTCCTTGTCGGCCTGATGAGCCTCTGGGCCGAAGATGTCTGCAATTCTAGGAATGCGGAGGGAGGGATGTTCTCAAGGGGTCACCGGCTTTAGGCAAAGACACCTCCTAATATAACGGACCCTGATGTGCCCCTGTGCCCAATGCGAAGAACCTACTAGGTCTTCGGCTGGGGTCGCATGGTGCAGGCCCAAACCCCGGCAAAAAGAAGATGCTAAAAAATACCCAACCCGAAACCCCAAGCCATGTCCAAACCAAGGAGAGCCCCCAGGCGCGGAGCCCTCCAGGGGTCCTCGGAATCCTCGTCAGAGTCCAGCTCAATCGAGCGGATGCAGCTATGGGGGATCGGAGCTGGGCCGCAGGAGGGCTCCTGAGGACTACGGTCTTCACCCAAGCGGGGGCTTTAAAGCTCCAGGCTTTTCGGGTTTGGGGGATCCTTGAAGTTGGAGTTTGGCAAGTATGCAAAAACACTGTATGTAGAAACTGCCAAGAACCATCAGTGCCATCTCCCAGACGAATTCAGTCTTCAACCTCTTCCCAGTTAAAGATAGCCTCGGCCTTCGGCGTGGCGATGGAACCGTCGAGTCTGAATACTGATGGTCCGTTTGGGAGAGGCAAGACGTATCTCAAACTCCGGGATTAGGATAGCACACCGCAGAGACAACAGCCGAAGCCGCTGAAGAGATTCCTGTCGGTCGGTTCCACAAGGCTCTAACCGTCTATCCCTTTTTGAAAGCCCAACCAAACACACACTCCTCCACGGGACCCGCCCCGAATCCACAGACGGCACCCTCGGAGCCCCTGGGCCTCGTGGAGCTCCACCTCTCTCGCGGGCACATGGGCCTGGACAGAAAGAAGCTGAGGCGAGGCGACGAAACGGCACACCCCCGGTGGGATGGCATGGGAAGTACTGAAAGGGGTTGTTGTGTGCTCTCCTTTATACCGACAGGCGACGAGACTTCCTTGGCTCGAGGTTCTAAGATCAGGTTGCTGGCAAGGTGAGGCTTCATGTTCCAAACACTCTAAACGGATTGGCGCACAGATTGGTTCTCTAGACTCTAGGCAATTAACCCGAACTCGAAACCCAAGCGCTTGAAGCCTGAAGAATGGGATTCATTCAGGGCCTTTGGGGATCTGTTTGTCCGAAGCTTGCAGCCCCAGAAGAGCTCTGGACCGGAGCAACCCTAAAACCCCCAAACCCTACAACCCTAACCCCTGCACCCAAATAAGAATGCCGATACTACCCTCAAACTTTCTCTTAAGAAAATTCAAGAAAAGAGCCCCCCGGGAAGCATCCTCCAGGACGACCTCCAGGCGACGGCCTCCAAAGGGAGCGGGCTCTTCAGGTACTTGCTCATAAAGTCCCATACCAGTCCCCGGTATAGAAGAGTCAAACATGACATCACTACATCCCCAACCCCCTTTCTAACTATAGGCTACTGAGGATTTCAGGATCCTGGACTTCGAGGGCCCGCCGGCCCCCTCGATTTTTGTAAGATGCCTCGAGACTGCCCTCAGCCCCAGGATGTCAGGCTTCCCGAGTCACGCCTCGCCTTCTTTCAGGCTGCCGGCTTGTCGCAGCAACCAATCATCGAAGAGCCTGGTCATGCGGTGTTAGGGCTACTTTCTGATGGCATCCGGTTGACACGCGTGAGGATTGCGTGTGCATCTGATCCGCTACGAGGAAGGGCCGCGCCTAACCCGTTCATCCACAGCTGGATGATGCACGTAGAGCATGCATACTCAACCGATGGACAAGTTATGCTACTGACGTCTGTGCTGGACATCGCTTCCAAAGGACATCCATGGCTAATACATGATGTCCATGCTTCCAGGGCATAAACACTTCCTTGATCAACCATCCATGACTAGGCATGGAGAGAAGATGCCCAATATGCCCACGACGATCACAAAGATGCGGATGAGGAGGTGATGTGGACGGTAATGATACTATGTTGAAGATGATGATGGCGACGACGGTGACGACGATGACGATGACGGCGACGTCGACAACGGCGACGACTGTGATCATGACGAGCACGAAACAAACTTCGACCTTTCTGAACTTGAAAAAACCTTGTTCGCGAGCGTGAGTAATGATTGATGTGGCCACGGCGATTCTGATCGGTAGAGTCGTTCAGCCTGACGAAGAAGGTTGATTTTCATGTTTCTGTTCCCTCGTATCACTGAACTCCGTCTCCGAGTAAAATCGAAAATTTCAGGAACCCTTGAGCCCTTGACTGGGTTCCTCTCCAGCTCATATAGAACGCGTCGTTACAGGGCAATGAATCGCTCGTTTGACAGAGCCTTTAGACTTTAGAACAACTCTTCAACCTTCAAACCAACACCTACGAACTAAAAACAAAGATCACTTACAGGAAACCTGACGGAAAAGCTCAGGCTAAGGGGAGATCCTTCTTTCAGCCGGGAAGCTCGAGGCCCTCCTTGAGCCTCACCTTCTTCCTCTCGGAGATGAGCGCATCCTCGGCCCGGATCCGGCTGTCCGGGTCGGGTGGGGTAACGAAATCTGCTGGGGTTTGGGATTTCGAGGCTTTTGGGTTCCGGGCTCGGGGGTGTAGGATGCGGGTTCTCGGGATGTTGGGATGCCTGGAGATGCGCTGGGCTCGAACGCTGCGTTGCAGTTGAAGCGAAGCGACCTCCAAAAACTCGGGGTTCGGATGGTTTAGGGTTTTGGGGGGCTTACAGTTTGGCTTGCGAGCTTGCGGCCCTTTGAGCCCTCACTGAGTTCTCAATGCCACATCCACCCGGCCCAAGCCCTTGCACTTGCAGCAGATCGGGCCAAGAGACGAGCTCTTTGGCCGGCACCTCCTCTCCGTTCAACCGCCGCTTGTTCAGCGCATCGGCCTCCGTTCGCAAAGCACGGGCACTCCGTGGGCGCGAGAAAGGGACATCAACGCATCAAGGCTCCTGGTTTAAGCTTGTTTAAACCCTAATGGTTCGTCCTTTGTGGCATTCCGGAGTTTGCGCAGAGGCCTCCTCGTCCAAGTCAGACCACTCAAAGACGTGGAGTTTCGATGGGTCGGCCTGATCGTCGGACAAAACGAACATGCCCGAAGTTCTCTGGGCACCACGGCAGTTTGGGTTCAAGCCCCCCGCTTTCCGGGCCTCGACCCCCCAGAACTCTGAAGTCAGGCTCTGGTTCATAAGACCCCAAACAGCCGCGCAAGCCAGAAACATTTTTCCCTCTGACAGAAGTCCCTCTAATCCCACATCCCTAAAACCCACAGCAGCAGCAGCAATAGAAGCAGTAGTAATGGGAGCAGCAGCGGCTGTGCGGCTCTTTGGCTGTTGCTGTTTGCTGCTGATGATGCTGATGTTCTTTCTGCCCTTTGCTGTTGTTGGCATCACTTGACCTGTGGCGCTAGTTACTAAAAGATGCTATGATATATCATAGTATACCACAATATACTATAATGTAAGATACTATAAGACACTACAAGAGATTAAGCCGGAAGCGCCCAAAAGCTCAGCTTCCAGCGGCTGGGCTGGGCTGCGGGCCCAGACGAGGGCTTCGGTGAGGCCTTCCGGAGGCTCCAAAATCCCGAGTTTGACGAGTTTACGGCTTTTTGTTTAAAGTGCAATGGCTCCTTTTCTTCCGCAAAAGAGTTTACGGTTTAGAGTTTAGGGTTTTTGTTGTTGAACGCCTTCTTCCGTCTGCTGGTGCAGTCAGAATCCCTCCAAGGGAAGGCGGCTTCAGCAACTTTCAGCACTCATCACCACGTTTAGGGCTTAGGGTTCAGGGGTTTAGAGTTTAGGGTTTAGGAGAAATTTTATGGGGAAAAGGCGATCCTAGTCCTTTGTACTGAGTAGTTGAAACTTGCAGACTTGGATTTAACTAACGGTTGAATCAGGGAAATATTGACTTAGCACTAGCCACGGGGCTTGTTCAGCACTCCGGACACCGGAAAATATTTGGGGGGGTTCAGCCACCCCGATCTCCCTGCCAGTTTGGTTAAACCGCCCTCGACGAGCAAACGCGACTGGAAAGAGGAGCGCAGCTCCAACTTCGTATCCACAAGATCTTGGCAAACTTGGCACATTACAAGGCTGAGGTCTGGAGATACACTGCGGAGGCGCATCACGGACCAACCTTATCATAGCCTTTTTGAGATTGCAGGTTGAGGCGTCTACCAGGCAAGTACTACCTTCTTCGGTGGTCAAAAGTTTGCCATGAAACCTTCTGTTGCCTTCCTGCTCGGCGAGACTGCGGCAGGGTTGAGAGTTTGGAGGGTTAAGGTTAAAGGGTTCAGGATTTAAGCCTGTGGATTCTGCTCCTTCTGTGTGGGATGAGAGAAAGCGATAAAATTCATGACACCGTGACGAGTTTGCTTCGGAGATTGGTCTCTGATCTGAGCAGCCGGCGCTATACCGTACTTGGAAAAATCAGAACAGACACATGTAGAACAATACTGCCTGCTGGTTCTGTCGAAGACATGGCTCACTACGTTACGTCCTGATACTGCTACACCTCGCACGCCCAAGCAGATGACAATATCTGCGCGAGCACGATTGGGCTGCCTAGCAAGCCAAGTACCTCCAAAAGGTTGAATCTCACCTTCCCTACAAGCGGCCTCAAAACACGAAGCCACAATGCGAAGCCTGGAATGCCTACGTACAAGCGCCTCAGGTGAGGGCTGTGCCGATGCCAGGGTTGGCTTGGCCGAAAGACGCGCGCCGTCCCGGCCGACTGGGGATCTTCCCCGGCCTGGTCGAGGCGTTCTGCTGATCCTCTTCAGGGCTTGTTTGTTGACCATAATTGAAAAATTGCTGTGAAAATCTCCAGAAAGCCATCAGGGAGCTGAGCTCTGCCTGGTAGACCAACTTCGCTCCGATGAGGTCGTCCTCTTCGCTGTCCTCGTGCTAGCCATGACTAGCATGGCCATGGTCGAAAAATACCGCCAATGTTCATACATACATAGTTGCACATACAACTGCACGATGGCTACTCAGGATCTCATGAACACTAGGATGACCATGCTTACCACGAATCCGTCGTTTGGCGTTCACAGGCATCTAGTGCTTCGAAAGAAAAGGATGATGAGCCGTGACGCAAAGACCGCGGTCGACGAAGGAAGTCAGCAGAAACCATATCAGAACCCAGCACAGCTACAGCATCTCAAACCAAAGCCCCACCCCAAAAACAGAAGCCTCCAACTTCAGACCCCAAACGCTCCAACCCTGAACTCCGGATCCTCAACGAGACACTGCCCTTGGAACCCCCGGTGGAGCCTCCGCCTCGTCGACCACCCGAGAGGCCCAGGCCTTTGCACCCTTCAGGGAACGACAGTCCTCAGCCCGAGACCGCCATTTTGCTTGTGTTTGCGTGGATCGGCTCTGCAGGTTGGAAGGCACGCTTAAGGTAGAGGGTTTTGGGGATTTGATGCTTTTAGGAAGGATTTGCGACGGCTAACATAGCCAGCGGCCTGATGGCCAGGATAATACCTCCTCCTATCCTTCTTGCTTCAATTGCTGGTGCTGTTGCCTGGCTGTCATTATTGACATGGTATGCCGCGATAAACGAGTGCAACAGGTCTAAGGGCTCAGAGTTCCGACCTGTGGTTGCGCAACTGAGAAGTGGGCGAAGAATGCAAAATCGGATTCCTGTAGAAACCCTCTTATGAAATGGGTCAGCTCCCAATTGTCAGGATACTGGTTATATGCAGCAATTGGCAACAACACCTTCGGACGCCGGCCTTCGTGGCCAAGGAGGAGCCGAAAGCACCAGCATCTATCAGCTTTCGCCAGCCCTTTGCAAGCGAAAAGGTTTGGGGCTGCACATCCTGAGGCATCTAGAGGCTAGAGTGCGTTGTTGCGAAGCTAGTGGCTCTGCAGGGGGACTTAAGTTGTGTCTGGAACAGCAAGCACAAATTCGAGTCAGATGGGGCCTGTGATTTTGCGGTTGCTATCGCTCGGGGCGCTGAGATTTACGGCTCGGGTTTTTCAAAGCAATATCTGCGAAAACTCTCGGCACGCCTTCAAAGCTCGCGAAGCCGCAAATCTGGAAACCTGACCGAAGCCAATCCAAAACATAAACGAAAGCGCATTCGGGCTCAGATCCCAGTAGAACTATGCCGCGATTCCTGGTGTGGCTTTACCACCGCTTGTGTTTTTGTTGCAAACATGACTACTCCCAGTATGGAGGGCATAGTGCGACTCTTGACTACCACGACTATTCAGAGTATTGCGGGCATGACGGATACTCCGACTACTACCATGACTCTGCTGCAGCACTGATGCCTATGAAGGCGATCGTGGTTATGGAGGCTATACGCCCCCAGCTTCTGCTCCTGCTACTGCTACTGCTGCACTACCAGCACCAGCACGACTGCAATGGCCACTATCAAGTTTGCTGCCTTTCGCACTAGTTCCTACGAGTCATTTGCACTAGTGCTAACTCTAAGTTGATAGGAACAATTACCGCTGTCACTATTACTGTCAGTTTGGATACAGCTATGATGGCTCCTGACTCTTGTCGTGATTCCCGCCTTCTCCGGCTCGATAATGCACGACTGCCGGGTGAGATCGAGCACATCCTCATGTGCCTGTGACATGAATGCGAGGTCTAGGGCCCCTCAGATATGGGGCTGGGGTTGCCGATGAGTCCCACAACAGAAATCATCGGAACCTCTTTGGATGCGAACGCTCTTCAATGCTTCAACTCCCGCCATTGTGTATCTCGGGCGGATGGGCTGGCTGCCTCCCCACAAACCACCAGCGCCACACGGCGATTCAGGAGCCGCCCACGTAGCGTGCCTGCTTTCTGGCCATCTGTGAAAGCTGAAACTCTGTAGAATCCGAAGTTCATTTTGAAGCCCAAGACCCTGGACTCTTGAACCGCTCATCCCGAAAACCACCAAACAGAGTGAGAAAGTGTTTGGCTCATTGCAGCTGTGGCGCGGATCCACTCCGGACCGCACACTTTCGCATATGCCTGCGAGGGGTTGGCTGATTTGGATTTGTATAGGGCCTTGGCCAAGTTTCGGAACTGATATCCACTACTTGTACGACGCTATGAAGTCAAATGAGAACATGTTACCTACGATGCCATGATGGCCGCATCAACCCGAACCTAAGACCGATGGGACTCTCATGAACAAGGAGCCTGGCTGTGTGCGTACTCGAGGCCCTTGGAGAAGCTCTTCAGCCGCTGAAGCCCACGCGGCCTCTGAAGCGTCAGGTCATAGGGTTGAGGGTTTAGGGTTTAGGATTTAGGGTTTAGGGTTTAGCGTTTAGGGTTTTGGGTTTAGGTTTTAGGGTTTAGGATTTGGGGTTTAGGGTTCAGGGTTACTCTTCGAACTGCACCGCCTCTCGGTGCAGATGCGGGACTGGTGAGGGACAATGCACGTCCCAGCTACACGACCATGACAACACTGCCAGGCTTGCTTCGACGACGGGCCTCTTCCCTGCCAGCATCGGCCTTTGCAGCTGCCTCTTCCGGGTCGGCGTCGAAGCCATGGCGGTTCAGCGAGCAAAGATGAATTATCCGCAGTGAATCTTCAGGGTTTGGGGCTCTTCCTGTTCTTGCGACTCACGGCTGGACCATTGGCCGTCCCTAATTCTCGTATCACAGCTGACTGCTGCACTTACTGCACGTTGCATGCGACCAGGTCCAAAAATCTAAAGGTTGGCTCAGCGGATAACGCGTGCTGAGGGCTCAGCTTTTGCCTCATCTTGGATTCGGCGTTAGCAAAGTTCAGGCATACTGTCCCCGGGTCTTGGAAAGAATGTCAAATTCGAGCATCATTCTCACAAATTCTACCAACTTGAAAAATACAAAGCTGCTTCTTCATAAACCAAGACTTCGGCTCGAGACTCGGCTGTGAGCTTCGGTAAATCGCCCGACCGACGTAGCCAAACACGCCACTCTTGCAGCACCCGGTATTGGATTGCATACGCCGTCCCGAACATGCTGATAGAGCTCTTTTGTCACTCTGCACGCACATGTGTGCGGTGGAGCCTGGAGGCGCAAAGGGCTTCACTTTGTCAAATCAGGTTGTGCACAGCAACTTTCAACGGAGCCTAGTCAAAAGAGACCACGACACCCTTCCATGCTCTGTGGAAAAGTGCTTGCAACACGAGTCGCGAAAGTCCCGCCCGAAACAAAAACGAATCCCCAGAAGCTGCTGTTGCACCAAGGAGCGTTGAATGGCCCAGACATCGCCGGCCCTCTAAAAAGCGGCTGACCACCAGAGGCGGCGCCCTCACTTTCCTCGGAGGGCAGCAATGGGCGCGTGCGGTGCGGCGAAAGTCTTCAAGTGTTACATCTACTGCAACGGGATCGTAAGGCTTCTCCAACCTGTCGCACTCCTTATCCGTAAACCCACGAACAGCCACCAACTGCTGCTGTGCCTGGTTCAAAGGTTTGAGCTCTGGCAGATCTCAGGCTTTCACAGTCTCTTAGCAAGGCGTCGAAATGCCCATCTGCCGGCAAGCGGCCATTCTGCCTCTGGATGTAGCAGGCGATGTGCATGAAGAAGGAGATGGGCAGCAGGAAGGACTCCACGATGTACGACACCTGAGCAGGCAGCACATCATGGGTGCCCGAAGCCCGGTCATCTCTAGGAGCAGGGCGTTGAAGAAGCCGCCAGCATCCACCTCGCATGTGAAGCTGTTGGGCAGGTGGCTTCCAAAGCTCGGAACAGCTACCAAGCACCGGGATAAGAGGATAAGAAGCTTTCGAGGTCTAAACCAAAAAACTCAACTGCCTTGGCCCACTGGGGGTCGTAGAAGTTGAACTGGAGGTTGCCATAGAGGCCTCGCTTCGACGGGACAGCATCAGAACAAAAGCGCTGAGCACTGCGCAGCTCAAACCCCGGAAAAGCTCCAAAACCCCAACCCCGTAGAGCATAACCTCCTGCATCCGTCCGCCAAGGGCTTAAGATCTCCACAGGTCTGAAGCCGTAAAGACCACCCGACCCCATGAGGCCCCCCCTTCTTTTTCGACCCTGCATGGTACAAGGCCTCCCTGAGAAAGGCCAAGGAAGGCCCTAAACAAAGGCCCCTGGCCGACTCCGAAGAAGAGCATGGACAGGAAGGCGAGCTCGTTGGAGCTGAAGGCCTTCAGGTTGCCGATGACCTGAGCCAAATCATGAGGGGGAGGAAGGGGTGGCGACTGCGATTGCTGCTCTCCGACATATCATAAGGGGATTGTCTATGAGAGGCCGCAGCCTAGCTCAATGGATGGCGGCCTTGGAACCCCAAAGCTGACCTTAAAGCCATAAAGCTTCTCCTCTGTGAGGCCCAGGCGTGGCTGGTGTACTTGCCCTCCTTGATCATCGGGGTGCCTGGGTAGTCCGGGAGCCATCCCTGCCTGGGCTGCGACGACTTCAAGATTGTTGGCTTCTTGTGTGCGTGTGTGAGTGTGCGTGTGTGTGAAAATCTTTGCCGGGGTGGAAGCGCGGCTTTGTCGGGTTTATGTCAAGGGTTGGATTGATTTCGCGTAGGGTAGTAGACGAAGGCATTAGGGCTTCCCGGCCTGAGCTCCTACTGTAGTCAAGGCATGGACCAAACCGAAGACAATGAAAGGGTGGCTCAGCGAGCCAATTGCTTGTGAAAGTCAACACTGGCTCCAGCATGAGCCTTCTGAGCAGGCAGGGCAGAAGGAAGAAGACCATCGGATGACTGAACCCTGCGTCAATCTAGAACGGTGAAGATTGACATTAGTATACGGATGATGACGATAATGACGATGATGATGGTGATGACGACGATGACGATGACGATCGTGCTGATGCTGATGCTGATGCTGATGCTGATGGTGCTGGTGCTGGTGCTGATGCTGATGCTGATGCTTATGCTGATGATGGCGATGATGACGATGATGATGATGATGATGATGATGACCTGCTTTCACGTGCGGCCGGCGTGCAGCTTGTCCGGGTGCCAGTACAGAGGCCCCTTCAGGTACTCAGACGTGTACTGCAGGTAGACCTGGAGCTCGTAGGCCATGCACTGGGGCACCGGCTTTCTCAAATCCAGCGACCGTTACTACTTACCAACACAGGTGGGTGTGACAAATGCAGCGGCTGCGAACAGTGACAACAGAAATCCACATCGGTTACTTCTGAACTTCTAGATACTTTACTCTGTACAGTTCGATTGAAGGAGTGATACCGTGTCAGGAGGATTGTTGCAAACTTCAGAAACGACGCTGGGCAAATAATCGATGACCACCATGACCATGACGACGATGCATGTAATGCATTATATGGTGTAGAACAGCATCGAGGCTGGCCTGCTCGAAGAGCCGCTCGTCGGCGACGGTCTCTACCTGCAGAACGCAGGTTCTGAACCAGAGTTCCAAGGGGCTTCTAAAACCTTCGGGCAGGGTCGGATTAGGCCGGTTTTGGAACTTCCGGAAAGAATCTCAAGAATCAGTTCGGGCGCGAGTTCCGGAGAAGCCCTGCGCCCGCTGGCAAAACCCAGTCCCTGGTATGCCTACCTACATGATCCCTGAGACCGGCTACAAGACCTGTGCAACTGCCCTGAGCTCTACCACAGATTGAATCGACCGATCTTGCTGAGGCCGCAGGCGTACTTCGACTTCTCTGCCGGCTTCGTCTCTGCTTGGCGTGCGGCACGGGCGCGGAAGGCCACTGCAAGCCCGGCATGGGCTCCGACGGCAAGGCCTGGAAGTCAGAAAAGAAAAGAAGTTCAGCACGGCCGCGCTTATTGTAGCGAATAACACCTGTACTTAAATTGTCTGTGTGATGGTTGTGATAGTCCACTCCCCGATGGTGATGAAATCGCTGAGTATGATACACCACCACGACACTTCGGCCTGCACCGTCATCCCAAACTCCTAGATCTTTAAAGGTTAAACCACTCCAGTTACCTGACTCCCCAAACCCTACACCCCCGAAGCCCAACCAAAAAGCCCTAAACCCCTGAAGCACTTGAGCCTGCCACTGCCAGTCCCCAACCAGCTGCCTGATTGATGACTGATTGAAGCTTTTTGGGGCTTTGGGCAGTTCAGGCTTTGCAGGTTGATGGTTTACTACTTTGCTACTACAACTGCCACATAAAGTATGAAGTGAGACTTGCGACAACTACCGCAACTGCTTCAATCAACAACAGCAACAACAACAAGAACAAGAACAAGAACAAGTTACTGCCGCCACCACCGACTACTCCTACTCCTACTCCGACTCAAACTCCTCCTTCAACTCTAACTCCAACTCCGACTCCTTCTCCTACCCCTGCTCCTACTCCTACCCTTGCTCCTACTCCTACTCCTCTCGCTGATGCTGCTACCACCACCACCACCAGCACCACCACTACACTGCTGCTGCGACGGCTGCTTGCTGCCAGCAGTACTGTGCTGTCATGTCTATTGTCTACTGCTCACCTGCAACGTGTTAATTGTCATCACGATTTCCTTTCGTGCCTTCGCACCGATGCTATTGTACTGTCATCGTGGCATGTTATGTAGCGAAATTTAGTACGGACAGCGCTACAAGAACTGTTGCCTTCTCCTTGCGTGGCATAACGGCTCGACATACTGCCCGAGAAGTAACAGTCTTGACAGCAATACCATCAGCTGTGTGATGATTTTAGCTCTTGCTAGTTTTACGGCTCCTACTACTCATACTGTGTGTCTACGACTACTTCCGATGCTGTAGACATACTGTCGGCTCTAAGCTGTAATGATTATGACAACTATTGCAGCTTATGCGTGAAAGCTTGCACCTTTGACAGCTACCAGACAGCTGCTGTTGCTGGCGCTACCAGTACCCTGGCTTTTCTGTTGAAGCCATTGATGGCTGCATCGCTCTTATCAATCGCTCCTGCCTTGCTTGCAACATTCCTCAACACTCTTCCCCATGTCAGTAGTTACGGCAATGATTCTTGCGATAAGTGATGCGATGGCTGCTACCACTGGTATCATCCTTGTGACATGCCACCGTTTTCCAAGCTGTAGTCTTCTTGATGCTCATGATGTCACGGCTTCGTGACTGCCATGCCTACCGTTGTGACAATTTGCCGACTTCTCTTTTCATGAATTAGTAAGGTTTCCGCTGTCTCCAGTAAGAAATGAATTCTGCTTCTACTACCTTGTGCCGACTGACTCGTTCCTCTCGGGCAGCAAAGTCTTCCAAAAGACCTCCAACACCCTCACAAAAAACTCAGCCCAAGCCGTCTGCACCTCAGCCGACGGTGCTGCGGCTGCCGCGGCCTTGGGAGCCGCAAGCGGCGCCGGGCGCGCGGTTGGCGCCACGAAGGCCTAGCTGCAACATTGCATGCTCGAGTTCATGGTTTGTGTGCTGGGCTTGGTTGTATTCCTCTTAGCTTTCCGCTTCGAAGACACTTGAGGGCTTTCGAACATTCAGGCCGAAGATTAGTTGGACCACACTGCACTGCACAAGCCTCCTGGAGTCTCTTGGGCTACATACCTTACTTGATCTTGAAAGGGTCTCGCAAGGCTAACATCAAGATCCGCACAGTCATCATTCTAGACCCATGCGAAGGCGATTCTCGAAGAGGAGGATAGCCGCAGGTTTCAGAGTCCTTGCACCGTAGTCCTCGTTTGCTCTGCTTGTATTGGACCCTCGGAGTGTGTATCATTAGATCCGTCTTTGCTGCGGTTCTTTCATTAGCTGCTCGTCCTCAGTTCTTTGTGTGTTCACCACGGAAGCGGGATCCTGGAATTCCCATCAACAGTTGAGGAGGGTATCTCAGCACTCATTTGGGCGGCCGGTGCCGGCGCCTTCTGACAAAGCAACCACGATAAGCGACATGAGGAGCCAAAGCATCAGACATGAGAAAGTGATGATTCAGAATTACTCCCGCCTCTCCCCAAACAACTCTCAGAACAGTACTCCTTGACGACCACAGCAAGGACGCCGGGATTGCTACAAAAAGTTGCGACCTCGTAGGCAACACTGGCCACGCAGAAGGCCGCCACGGCCGCAACGGCAGCCCTCAGGTGAGTCATGGCCTCCGTCGTTGGAAGGCATCATCCGAGCCCCTCTCTCTTCTAGAGGGGCCGATACTTTGTTAGAATGAGATTCCGCCATGGCTTATACCGGAAGTAGATTGCTATCGGATCAGCGCGGCTCGCATCGTATGCCTGAATCCGACGGCTCAGGGCCACCCCGTGCCATCCCCGACAACTTCCCCGCAGCCCAAGGCAAGAACCCACCTACAACCTGAAGCCAATCCCTAAGCCGGTGCAATCCGGTGCACCTCGCTGAAGGACGGCACTCACTTGGCTTCCTCTGGGCCAGACTCCGGCAGCACTTGCAGGCTCGGGTGGAAGGCTAAGAGCTGTGCTCCTGGCCTTTTCTGGCTCTCAGGGGCTTCGGAGAGGATGATGATGATGATGATGATGATGATGATGATGACGTTGCTGCCGGTGGCGGTGTCGGTTGTGGTGGTCGCGGTCGCGGTGATAGCGGCGGTAGTGGTCGCGCGAGGTGGTGGTAACGGTGGTGGGTAGGTGGTGGGGAGGTGATGGGGGTGGCGTTGGCATTCGCGCCGCAGTGGGGCTGCTGCTCCTGCCACTGGTGCAGGTGGTATCGGAGGATGCGCTAGTGGTGGTTCTGATTCCAACTACCATTGTAAAGTTGCTCTTGGATGAACCTGGCTATGTCGATGATCACCGGGTTTGGCCTGAGGATGTGGAGGATTCAATGCTCGAGGCCGGTTCGATTGCATGGACTCACAGTACCCAGAGCATAGGAAGTAGGCCAGCCATAGTTTGGGATTCAGGGTGTGGGCCTTCGAGCGGCTTCAAGAAATCATCATAATATAACAACTATGAGGGCTTCAAGTGAGACACTAGTGAGACGTCATCACTGGAGTTCAGGGCCAGGGCAGACAAGAGGCTTCAGTTGAAGCGGGCTAAGAACACAAAACTCCAGATGCCCAAACCGCTCAACCCCATCCCAAATCGAACAGTTTAAGCTGGGGCCCTTTTTGACCCGCAGCCCGGGGCTTGACCCAGTCGGACCTGCTGGCAGCCAGCAGCTACCTTCTGGGAGCTGCGGCCGACTAGATTTCGATTTGCCCAAACCGCAAATCTGCCATCCACGGACCAACCATCGAACCTTGAGCCCTGAGCCCTTCTTAGGTCGACACCGCTTCGAAAGGGACTCGTCCGTCTTACGAGAAAGACCCTGATATCGTCCCTTGTTAGGATGTGTAGGCCATGGCGTACTTGAGATTCACCGTCCCCCATCTTTGGAGGGACGAGGTCAAAGTCTCACGAGTCACGAGGTCATCACGTCGCGCATCGACACCTGCAAACTCAGAGAACGCGCTGCAGAAGAAGACGATGGCGGTGAGACTTAGGCCCACAGTGATCCTGTTGTCTGCACAACTACATAATAATACCAGTAACTAGTAATTATAAGCATGCCGAATCGACCTAGCTTCGAACAAGCAAGATCGTCAATCAACAAAAGTTTGGCCCAACAGCAGACTTCCAGAATCGGTCATCCCCACCAAACTTGCTGCACGGTAAAGCCGTCAAGACCCCAAAGAACGGCCTGCGCGCCGGGCTGCGGGGAGGTGCATCGCGAACCGCGGGGCCTCGAGCTGTGGCCGTGCGCTTCACACGAGTTGCATGCTGGCCAAACGCTCTCAATGTCGCTTTAAGTAAGATGTAGTTCAGGATCCCCTACTTCTGGAAGATCTGTTAGTGTGACAGATTTGCTTAGGCTAGGAAGTCCACACCTTCCGTGTGTGTCGCAGCGTCGGAGGTGCATTCAGCAGTCAGCTTGGAAATGTAAGGCTATCGTGGTAGCAGAGGTACCAAACTAAAAGCACCCGAAGCCTTTCGACCGACCCTCTGCACAAAACGTTGATCTCTCGAACCGCAACCCAAGCTCCTCCGAGCCCCACGCGTGTCCCCGAAGGCATTGATGGGGTTCTGCTTGCAGAACTCGCTCAGTGCATCGGGATCTTGGAGCGGCGCGGTGCCTCAGAAGTGTTCTAGTGGTGACCCCACTGAGCCACTGCGTGTAACTGGTCTTCCAGGGAGCATCTGCTGCTGCCTGCTCACCCCACCACTACCACGACTGGAGCGCCCGAGTTCGATGCAGATGGCTTCGGGGAGAGCCCGAGCGGTGACCGTGCGGGGACCGCCCTGGCAGACCCGGCAAGGCGCCAGCGAAACGTGCTTGTTTCGGATGATTTCTCTCTGCTGACATGGTTGGGGGGAAACGTCTTTGGTATCGGGAACAAAACTCCCTTCCCTCGGACTCGTAACAAAAAAATCACCACAGCACCCTCTCACCACAAGGTCTGCTTCCCTCTGTGTGGCCTAATTTTGAAAGCATGACACTGCTGAGCTTTCTAGTCTAGGATCTCTGGATTGGTTGGGATTGGCTGTGCCGCAGTCCTCCTCCAGATCGAAGGGGATGGCCTCCCATGGCAGAGAGGTCCTAGAAACCCAGCCTAGCCGAGGGCGAATAAATTCGTGACAGGGTCGTTCTGAGTGCTCCTCGGCTTCCCGATGCCTTTCAACTTATTGCGTTACTGATTTTCAGGAGCACTCGCACCCCGAATTTAGGGCAACGTCCACGGCAGCGGGCAGGTGAAGCGCGAAGACCCCTCAGCATCGGCATCTTCAATCGAAAGCACCCTTTTCAAGACAAACCCATTCAGCCCAACCGCACACTGCCAGTCCATGCCTGGAAGCTTGAAGGACTTTCGCCCGCCCTGAGGCAGTCAGTCGAGGTGGGGGCACTCCAACATCTTGCCAGCATGACCTCTAAAACTGCACTAAACTCAACCCCCACACAAGGCAACAGGCCCAGATGGACAACGGCACTCCAGCATCCTTGGCTGGGCTCGATATACCCAGAGACTCCAATACCCCTTAATTAAGGAATATACCTTAAATCATACTAAGGATCCTACTATACTTTAAGGTATATTCCTTAATTAAGGGATATTGGAGTCTCTGGGTTCCCGATATTTCCCACATCCCCCCTGGGCGACGCACCCGGAGTTCGCCCGGGCAGCCCGCTCCTGGTCCCGCTCCTCTCGGAGTGCAGATTTCGAAACGTCACAAGTGCTTTCCTTTCACAACTATTGGAAGTTCCAGACCTCTAAGACTGGGATATCGCAGGGTTTCTTACTATTGTTATTCTTGTTTTTAGTATCATTCTAAGCGTCATTCTTCGTGGATCGTTCTTCGTACGACACCCCAAACCCTAAATAACCCTAAATAACCCTAAATAATCCTAAATGACCCTAAGACCCCAAAAACCCTAAAAACCCTAAGAACCCTAAAAACCCTAAAAACCCTAAATACCCGAAATACCCTAAATACCCGAAACCCTAAACTCCCTCCCTTTTTTCTCGGTCCTTCTTCGTGATGGGCTCCAGGATGGAGACGAAGCCGACCTCCGGGTCCGGAAGCGAGGCCTTGGGCTCTCGGGGCTTCAGGGGGTTCTAGGGGTTTAGGGTTTAGGGTTTAGGGTTGAGGGTTTAGGGTTTAGGGTTTAGGATTTATGGTTTAAGGGT
>CAJNDV010020957.1:34388-46051 GCA_905221635.1 Symbiodinium sp. CCMP2456
TTGGGAAAATATGCACATCCTAGCCCAAGAGCTCTGCCTAAAGGGGCGGTCATAACCGTAAACCCCAGAAGATGCACGAAGAAACCCTCTCTAAGGCCCCCTCCGCCGATACTGAACGCCGGGATAAGGCGAAGGTACCTCCAGCTGGCTTTTGTTGTGCCCCAACAATAGGAAGAGGAATAATTATAAGAAGAAGAAACGTAATAATGACATTGAGAATAAGAATAATCAGCATCCTCAACAGAGCAATAACAATACCAATTTTGCTCAGGCTCCAAGGATTAGTTGCGGTTAGTCTTTGCGCTCGGGGCCTGGGGTATTCGTGTAGACGTTTAGAAGTATCAAATATGCTCAAGTTGAGAGTGAAATCGTCTCGTCAAAGTGCATATGCTCTCACCTTTTCTTTCCTCTAGCGCGCCGTTGGCACAGCATGGAGGATGCAATGGCACTAGGAAGACATAACACCGAGGCACAGTCACTCTGTCACACATGATAATAGGACGGCATTCCCACATCCTGAGACATGACTGGACGCAGGGATGTGAGAAGAAGATGTCATGAAGTGTCTGACAGCATCTCATGGCACGAAACAGCAACAAGGACAAAGACCGGGGGCCTCGAGGGCTTAAGCTTGAGGTCCCTTTGCGGCATGGGCAAGACCGCTGCATGGACACATCTCTAGGCCGATCCTCACAGAAGGGCCTTGATCCGGAAGTATTGCACGTCGCCTGGTGGTACTTTGGAAGATTCCTGCATAGCTCGGAAGGCTGGATATACACTGCTACGGAGCACCTTTATTGAAACGGACTACGGATCCTGTCGTCGGTCTTGGGTGAGCGCTTGCAAACAGCAGAATTTGCTGTGCTGCATGATGAGACCCCGAGCTGCTTAGCTGTTGCGGTCGCAGTCGTGCAGCCGACAGCCGGGCGCTGCTCCAAATCTGAAGATCTTGAGCTCGACGCCAAAACACGAAAAAAGGTCCAGACTTAGAACCCCGACCCTCCCGCATCAGGTCCAGAGAGCGTGCAACACTGGCGGCCTGCGCAGGACGTCTCGAAGCGCACGTGCACGGCTCCAGCCGACAAAGGCAAAACACGATGACCGGAGTGGAGTGCAAAGGAATTGGCCGGCGGAGGAAGAATCGGGCAGTTCAGTATGACTCCGGCCTGCTGCTCTATCGAGGACCATGATGTAGCATCATTGAAGAACCTGCGGCCGACAATCGGGCGCACCGAGCTGAAGGATTCACCTGTACCATGAATCCAATGAAGCCACCATCAAGACATGACAACTCCCAAAACTTCTTGCAGGCTGCATGACCCACCTTTCCAGCAAGCTCTCGATCTGCTGATCTATCTCCTCCCTGGGCGCTTCCACTCGTATACTAATCATATGGAAGCCTATTATAGGGCCCTAGGGAATTGTTCACACCGTAAACTTGACAGTTCAACACTTTTTGGGAGAGGGTGCAGCATTGCTTACACGCAACAGTGGGATCTGCGCAGGCTGACAGTAGGGTGGACCTTGTTGGTGCTAGGGCTTTGTAAAGTGCGCCTCCTTTTCCAGGACCTTTCCGGTTTCGAGGGGAGGCCCAGGTTGAAAAAAGCTGTGTAGATAGATCCAAACCTATCACGGGCCCATCATCAAACGGAAAGCACGTGCTTTAAGCAAAAAGAGATCTTGTTGCAGCCGACTCAAAAGGAAAGACAGTCCTGCTCACTGCCTAAGGATGACCGCATGTGATATGGCGGCGGTCATGTGTCTGAATATATCTACCTGCCTACCTGCCTGCTTGACCACCTGCCGGCATGTATGCATGCAGGAAGGTAGACAAGCACACATACATGCATGCATACATACATACACACCCCACATACTGACATCGTTGACGTCATTTGTTGAACGTAACAAGGGTTCGATCCTTTAGCTCACGATGGTGAGCATGACAACAAGCACAATTTGCAAATACTCTTTGTGATGATCATGATAGGGGTGATAGGGGTGAAAGGGACGAGAGCGATGAGAGTGAGTGGATGGCAGGGATGGGAGGCATAAGGGATTTAGAGGGATGAGGGACGGTGTTAATGGCGATGGTGATGATGACGAAGATGATGAAGACTCCACCAAGAGCAAGTAAGAAAAGCCACCGCAACCCCACCGCCACGACGACTACACGACGGCTGTTACCCCTAGTCAAGTCAGAATGTGCGACACCGCCCCTTGGGGCTTACAAACTCAATCTGGACCCCAAGCAAGACCGAAACGACCCTTAAGCAACAAGTGCCAAGTACAAGCCTATACTGCTCAATTTAGTCCAAACAGAAAGGACAGGAGAAAAGCGAATCAAAACCCAGCAGCAGAGCCACCAGCCGGGACTCCCGGGACCCCGCGCAGGTACTCTTCGGAGGGGGGCAGCTGCGGCAACAGCATCGGCAGCGCACCGATCTTCCCCTGCTTGTCATGACCGTTACTTGGAGGATCATGGGACTTAGTAAGTAAGGTTATAAGTCCCTTAAGTGGGGTTATAAGTAAATATAAGTATAGTTACCTTAAATTATAACCCTACTTACTAAGTCCCATGATCTACTGACTATGATCGTAACGAGTCTTAGTATGAGAGAGGCTTCGGGTTTCGGGGATTTAAGCCATTAGGGTTCTATGGCCTTGGGGGGGGCGGAGGAAAAGTTGAGATGCAGCCCGTCAGATATCAGTGTGGGTTGAAAGAGTCTTTTGGGTGGCTTGGCTGTTCTCAGGCATGGCTTTACTTTGACAATAACCCCCATATTAAAAAATCCTCGGTCACGCTATGCACCTTAAAGAAAAACCCTGTTTGCCCCTGTTTCGGAAGAAACCACCACGATGCTCACTCTGAACTCGAACGCAGAGGAAGGTCGGAAGGGCGAGCTTTTCGAGAGCTCGAAACCGGATTCTTCGATCCTCTGATGACAAGACAAACAGTCTATCTGCCTTGAGAATGATACTGCCAGCTCTGTCGCAAGTAAAGGTGGAAGTCCGAACAAGTGCTCCAAAAGCAGGGCACTGACGGCCCTGAAGCTTGAAAGAGTTGTCGCATCCAAGCACTCTCTTCGATATCTTGCTTCACTCCAGTAGAAACGGACCTAGAACTCTCAGCAATGGAACTGCTGAATCATTCTCATCCACCCTTCATTGTATAAGTCCATCACGTACTCAAACCCTTAACCGGAGCCCCCGCACAAATAATCCCAAACGTTGCACCCGGAACACTGTGAAGTCACTTGTCTTCATAAGCATAGCATACCTCTGGCAGGTCCTCGTCACTTTTGTGCTAGTTGAACAGGCTGAAAATGGCCACAGGCACACAAGACGGAATCTCTCTACGATAAATCTGCTAAAACTGCTGCGTTAGAGCATTCGAAACGAAACGCAACCTACCCGAGATCGGACAAAACGTTCGGACATGCAGCGGTCTCGGAGTGGAATGGTCTTTGTGGGCCCGCATAGTGGCAGCAACCTGTTCAGACCGTATAGGAGGTAGAATGGGGCGATGCGGCTGCCATGGAACCTAGGGCTCAGCCATGCGCACGACATCTGCAGAGGAATTTGCAACTGTACAAAGAAGCTTTCACCGGTCATCTGTAGCTCATCACATCGCCGCTTGCCAGAGCCATGTTGTTGTTTAGCAACGGTCCAACGAAAGCGGCACCGCTCAGACAACTGTGTACATGCACCGTTCATGAATCTCTTCCGGACCGAGGGTATCATACTCCTCCCTGGTGAGCCACATCTGCTGAAACGCAGAGACAGACGAGATGGTGGCACCCCCCAGCCACTCACCATGATTTCTATGGGCAGGAGCCACCACACTGGTCGCTGCATCCGGCGCCAAGGACCCAAGTTCTCTCTGGAGGCGCTCCGGCAGACCGGGAAAGAGGGTCGACGAACCAGCCAGCACAATGTTGGAGAAGAGCTCTGCGCGCACCTCCGCCCCGCACTTCAAGATGGACTCCAAGGTCAGCTCCGCGAGCCCCCGCTGGTCGCCCAAGTGCCCAAGGCCCGGCTGAAAGAGCAACTCCGGACATTGAAAAGCAGCGGAGCCGATGGAGACTGTGGCTCCGCCTGGCAACTCAAAGCGGGTGTCGTCATGGCCCTCTTCCGCACGACGCATGGCAACATCAAAGTCCAAAGCAACCCAGCACAACTTTTCTTTCATGTCCTGCAAGATCTCCCGCTCGTGGCTCGAGTTGAAATGGAAACCGCGTTCGGTGAGGAGTTGCTCCAGGTACTCTGAAAGTTCGCGGCCAGCTACCGGCAAAGACTTGGTCGCATGAGGAAGGCAGAATCCCTCACATACTGGCACTGCACAGGTGACCCCGTGGCCCGATTGCAGCACCACCCCTGTTGTCCTGCCCACAGCATACATGGACAAGACTGGTTGAAGGGCGACATGCAACGAGGGAACATTGAAGGCCTCGAACATAATCCGAGTCAGCTGCTCACGGTTGGCCTTCGGACTCACCGAGGGTTCCGTCAGCAGCACGGGGTACTCCTCTGGGGACACCTCCAGCTCGTTGTAGAAAATGTGCGACCATATCGATTGCATGTCCTCCCAGCTGACCGCAATGCCGTTTTCAATCGGGTGTCTTATGCTGAGCATCCCTCTCTTGGATAGTGCATCGTCACCGACATAAACATCCCGGAAGTCCACGCCAACCATGACCACGCGATGCCGCAGGCGACCAACCACTGATGGGAAAACAGCCCGTGGGGTATCCTCACCTGAAAAGCCTGCCTTGCACAAGCAACTGCCGGCATCCACCACAACCGCCGCCATGTTCAGCCGAGCACAAGCTTGCAAACTATTGAAACATCATTCCCGTCATGGTGCATGCACTGCTCGGGCAAAAGCTCAGAACCGCTGCCGCTTAGTTTCCGACACTGCTGGCCAGGGCGAGTCCCAAAAACCGGGAATTGTGAGGAAGCCCGCAACTGAAATCCGAGCGCCGCAAGTCGAGACCCCTACACGCCCCAGGCCAATCCGATGATGGCAAGCCCACCAAGCCCCGACCCGACTCCGCACGCCATAAAATCCCCCAAGACTGCAACATCGAGCCCACCTCCAAGTTCACCCCAGAGATCGTGGAGCCTGGCTTGAGAGGCTCTGGGACTGAGGTTTCGGAGCCCCAGATCCTAAGCCCTACGTAAGTCCTACGGTTCACAGGATAGCGTATGCTTGGGGCTTAAAACGGAAACATGAAGCCTCCAACTCGTGTCCGTCGGTTGTGGCTCGAAGCGTTGGTCTAGCTAGGTGCTCGAGTTGCTCGGGGCTGCAGGTATCGCTCCCTTATTAGGGGAAATCGCACGGGCTGTTGGTCCCGACGTCCACGGAGCATTGACCATACCATATCTACTTAGGCCCCGCAACACACACACACACTCTCTCTCAGACTCGTGCCGTCCGCCTCAAAACAGCCCAAAGCAAAAAGCTACGTCCCGAAGCGTTTTCGCTCGACGCGGCGAAGAACGGTGTCTGACCATGCCTACTTAAAAAAGCCCACGGTACAAACTTGGCTTGGAAGGAACTGCTGCATCGAGTAAGATACGGGGGCACATAAACTCACAGATCAAACATGTCTTAAAGCCTTGAAACCCATGGCCAAGTCTTCTGAGCTCTCAAGTGCTGCAGAGGCCGGGTCTAAATAATTCAGTTTCCTCCACATTAACATGATGACCATTGCAGATATGATGATGCACGTGTTCTTACGACTGTTATTATGGATACGATTTGCCGTATTGCTGCGGGGTATGTAGAACTATCAGTGATCACCACGATTCATTCATTACTCTGGTCATGCGGGCTCTGCATACCCAACTGCCACCGACAAATATTTCGGCCCATGGTAGTCTCAGGAGTGGAGCACACCCCCAATGGTCAAACCACAGCAACGCAGACTTTTGCTGTCGTTGTGTGGGATGCAAAGCGAAGGGTTGATCCGTGCTTGTCGCACCGTCGCATTGCCCGACCTAGTACTACAAGTGGCCTGCAGCGGAACCCACACCACAAGAAGGTTGCGGAAAGGCTATCCAGAACATCGTAAAACGACAAAACGAACGAAGCCTGTCGAGCCTGAGCAGGTCATAACAGTAAGCTGCAAAAAAAACACACTGCCTCGAAAGCCCACCTGCATGCAGGACTTATCAACACCACCAAAGCGAGGCTCATGCATGTACTGATCAAGCTACCTCAGAAAGCTTGCATCTGTGGCACTCGTTCTTGTTTATGTCGTACGGCTTCGGGTTCGGGCTGCGTCGGCTTGCCAAGCTTAGATCCCCATGCCTGCAGTGGCTTCGGTCCGGCCTCACTAGGGTTTAGGGCTGCCTCCGACCGTGGCCACGAGCAACCGCGAATCTTCAACTGCCTACTCGGCAGAACTTGCGCAAACAAGTCACGGAAGACGACAGGTATGCACCCTCAAACCGGATAGACTCGACCCGAGCACACGAAGCTACACGGGAAGCTACATGCGAAGCTACATGCCGCCAGTGCACACCGGATGGGAAAAAGACTTCCTGCAGCACTGGTTGCGCAAGAAACACAGGCTCTGCTAGGACTCGGGGCAACGAAGACTCCGCCCCCGCCCCTTCCATGGAAGCTCCCCAGAAAATCTTCGAAGCCCCTCGCACGCTGAGCTCAGTTTGTACACACGGGTCCTCCAGGACCCTACGAGCGGACCGATGCTAAGTATTTCATCGGCAGAAATAGCGAAGCCCAACGGACACCCGAAAATGAATCAGCCGTTGAACAGCTGATAAGCTGAGATAGGTGATCCGGCACTCCTCGATTCGAAGAGTGTCTTCAGAGAGGGCCATGTGAGCCCCCGCAAAACATTCGAGAACTCGACAAAAACACCTATGTCCTGAAAATCCCCGATTCTGTAAGAAGTGAGAGAGCCAGTCAAGGGCTTCCTGCTTGAAGGTTGATGGGTCCGTACAAGGACGGTGATAAGGTGGCTGTGACGGACATAACCAGTCACTAGTCACAACCCGAAGATCACATGTATGCTGAGGACAATGATTCACACTACCCATGATCCTTCAAGCACATTTTGCAGAGCTTAGCGATGGCAGGAGCCGCAGTCGCCAGAGAGCGTCCTCAGTTGGTGAAAAACAACACTCAGCCAGCCCCCTGGAGTGTGGTGATAAGAATCTTGGTACAGGGCTGATGGTAGGAAAAGCGCAGAGAGCCTGCGGGCTTCAAGGCTTTAGGATCAAACCTGCCTCCCAGGATGCTTGGCCTCAGGGTTGATTGTTGCTGCAGAAGCCGAGATCGGGAGATCGGAATCTGTACCCAAGACCCTTCTTCCAGTTGCTAGCATCAAGGGCGTGGACTTTCGGAGAGGTCAAGCAAAGTCTCTCTTGGGGTCGGGGTCATTGATGTATAGCCTGGGCCACACCGAACCTCAGAAGATCACCATGCAGCGCGTAGGGGAGTCTGCAAGGGGCCGAAGTCAACTCGTGATGAACCCTGGCCCCCAAACTTTGCCGGTAGCTTTTTGTGAAAGCTAGCTTGGCAATAACTTTCCATTGAGAGGCTGCAGGTCCAAGGCATCCTCATCCACCACGGCATGGCCCACAGGAGGAACCTGTGGGATCTTCTGTGATGGTAAGAGAACGGCAAAGAGATACTCAACCATGAAAAAAACACTGTTGTTGAGCAGGGAAGCGGTTTAGGGCAAATCGGTCTAGGATCCGGCCATTGCGGGTTTTGGATGTGGGCTGCCTGGGTGCGGCCTCAGAATTTCTGCCTCGGCGGCCTTCCTCTCGGAACCGGAAACCGCTTTACGTCTCCACGCTCTCAAAACTCAAACGCAACAGGCCGCCACGGCTTGGGGCTGCGGTGAAAAAAAGCTTTCAAAGAAGAAACTCTGCAATTCTTACGGTTTCTGAACTGCCGGCCAAATCGCACAGCTCACCTGCGGTTCGTCGCAGCGGTCTCTGTCCTGCCGCAGAAACGGCCGGTTTTGAGACATCACGTGGCACGGACTCTCCAAAAAGGCTCTGCCTCTCACAAGAGAGCCGTGGCTTTGACATGTTGCAGCGCACGCACGTCTTTCGATCTCGGCAAAACCTCTCAGACCCGGCTCCCTGCCTGGTGTTACGGCTTCTAGTTTTTTGGGGCTTGTAGAGCCCAGGCCGCTGTGATCCAAGGTGGTCAAACCTAGACCCACGCATGACCGTAGCAGTTAGGTCTGATGATTCTTTCGCTATCAATCAAAATACCTCTGAAATCAAAATTGCTTCTACCGCGACTCAGGAACCCATGGCCAAACTGATACTGATTGAAATCTGTGCAACACCAGGCAATGAGCTGGAAATCTGGAGCGCCATTTCACTCTCACGGCGGTCAGTTTTGAGCTCTCGACCCCAGCTCAAGTATAGTACTCACTCAGTCCTAGGAAAGTCTGGTACCTGAACCCCCGGAATAATGAATCTTCCACTCTGCCTTCCGCTTCCGACTTGAGTCGGGATTCTCTCCTCCCACTGCTGCGGCGTCCACGTCCGCAGTGCAGGGAGGGAGTGAATGGCTCCAGTGCTCAGCGCCTCCTGCAAGGGTGCAGGGTCTCAGGGAGCTGGGGTCTGGGAATGGGGGGTTTCAGATGAAGACCGTCAAACCATGAGCCAAGTGGTCATTATTCTTGAGTCCTGCAGTTGACCAAAGAAAACTGTCACTTGTTTCTTCTAAATAGCATGGCCAGTGTTAGCTCAACTGTTGCTAGCAGTGGCCTCATTTCTATCCTCCCTACCTGTATCAGCATCCCGGCTTCTTGCTCCTTCAGTCTTCACGATCGGAGTCCTACCACCATAATGAAGCGGCTTATGAGATAGGCTTCTCTGCTTGAGCAGCCCCTCTAGACACTCAGAAAATGGGGACCCTAATATAGTGCCCCAAATAGTAGGATCCCTATTCTAAGGACCCCAAAATAAGGTACCCCTATATAAGCCCAAACCCCTGCTCACCTAAAGCCCACTCCCGGTCCGCCTTGAGAGCCTTGTGCACCAGGCGCTGCCGCTGAACCGGGCTCAGAGAATCGAAAGCACTGGAGACGATGAGGACCTGGCTTCCGGGATTCCGGACACACCTCAACTGCGAAATCCCCCGAAACACACACACACACACACAAAAACACCTCTTCTCAACACAGCCCTTTGAAAGCAGATAGAAAAAATGCTACAAGCACCCCCCCCCCCCCCAATCATCCCCCCTTCAGCAACCCCAAAAACAGCTTCAGAAACCCTCCAGAGCCCAGTCCTTCAGCTCGCGGCCGTTGGGGTCCTGAGCTCGGCCGCTGCCATCGGCGAAGCCCTGGACGGTGTGACCGTCGCTGACATCCTTTAAGGATCTTTGGGGCGTTGGATGGTTTGGAAGGTTTCGGGATTTGGGGCTCCCTGCATCCGAGTTTCAAGCACCATGCACAAGGCTTTGGGACAAAGCCTTTCGGGTTGAGGGTAGGGAGGTTGTAGTGCAGGGCATGAAGGTCGGGCATAAGGTACAGGGGTTAAGGGTTTGCAGTGCAGTCATGACCCCCAAAACCTACATCACACTGCTGTGTTCGAAAGTCCCCAAAGCTAGCTCTGTCGCGTCCTCCACCTCCAGGTGCCGGATATCAGGAATGCTCCTCTGCAGTCTTTCCCGGACCCAGGTTGCATAGTCACCTTGATGTAAAGAGCAGCAGAAGTCCGAAGTGTGTTGATCCGCGGCTCGACTTGTGGGTAGTGTCGTGGACTTCCAGTCTTAGCCGGAGGGCGCACCGCCCGAAAAAACACACCGAGCCTCAAGACCAAACCCTCAGGCCTCATGCAATCATCGTGAAGATATCTCCTCCTCCTCTGTTCCATCCACAGCGACCACCACCACGACCACACAAACACGACTAACACGGCCACCGCAGCCATAAAGCAGCAACAACAACAACAACAACAACGACGACGACGACGACGACGACGACGACGACGACGACGCTGTATCAACAGCAGAACCATCGTCACAAGTATCCTCGCGATCACCAGCAACGACGATGACGACGGCGGCGGCGACAACGATGTAGGCACTGTATGCACTGTCGTCGACACTACAAGCAGTACGACCATCATCGTCAACACCAGCACCACCACAACCATTAGCATCATCAAGATCGGCAGCAGCAGGAGGAGCAAGAGCAGCAGCAGAGCAGCAGCAACATTAGCAAAGAAAGGCAGCAGTCGTGATTGTCATCGTCCTCCAACGGGCATGAAGCACAATCATCAAACAACAGCACAATAAGCTTATCGTTATCACTGTCATCATCGCAAGCAGGCATCAACCGCAGCAGCACCTGCAGCAAATCTTTGCAACGAATGCACATACGCTACGACAGTGCTGAGAATAGCCATCATGGCAAGCATCATGAACATGCACATGATGAGCTTCCACCTCATCTTGCTTCTCATCGAAACAATACCGACGTGAAAGCTGCACATTCAGACTTGTAGCATCGCGGAACACCATCATCTTTTATGTACGTACAACTGATGAAACTGCAACGACCAACCTTAAAGAGAAACTCGCCAAGCTGGTTCCCAGATCGCTCCGAGCCACTCGCTGCAGCGTGTGCAGGCCTGCCCATCTTTGCAGTTCTTGGACCAACGTCCACTGGTGTTGCTACAGTATTCAAGAAGGAAAGGGCTCCTGACTGTAATGTTTTCACCGGAATGAAGCAGCGGGAGTAGCAGCAGTCGTAGCAGTAGTAGGACGAAAGGAGGAATTGGAGAAGGAGGAGCAGAGTAGGCGGAGTAGGAGGATTGGGAGGAAGTGGAGGGGGTGGGGAGTAGGAGCACTAGTAGTAATACTCGACGTCGTCGTCGTAGTCGAGTCCTGTCGAGGCGTCAACACCGCGGTAGTCGTCGTAGTAGCAGTAGTGATAACAGGAAAAGACAAAACAACCGCTTGTGTGTGCTGGTGCAACACTTTGTGGGTCTACTGGGTCGTCGATGCCCCTGAGACCCAGACCCGGTTGTGGGCTGGCGCGTCATTGCAAGTGACCACAGTGGCCATGCGAAACCGAGAGCGGCCAACCTCGGAAGCCAAAATCGCAAAATGCTGGTGTCAGCAACAGCAATCTCGGTGCTCTTCACCACAGTAACCACATTGGCATGAATTCCAACACAGTCCAGCACAGTATCGCCTGCCCTTCCTCGTAGAAGGGGCAGGAGGAGGAGCAACAGCAGCAGCAGAAGCAGGAGCAAGGGCGGCACTAACAATATTTCTTATGTATATCCGTGTTCCTATGTGGTTTAGCTGCAGCTGCCACTCCTGCTTCTGACCCTAATGACCTAATCATCATATTGCTAGTACTAGCCAAGCAAACTGATAGTAGCCCTTCCTCCTCGTCCTACTGCTGGTCTCGTGCCTGTGCCACTGCGCCACTACCACTGCTGCTGCTGCTACTACTACTACTCCTGCTGCTACTGCTACTGCTGCTGCTACTACTACTACTACTACTACTACTACTGCTACTACTCCTACTACTGCTACTACTACTACTACTACTACTACTACTACTACTACTGCTACTGCTACTGCTACTAAAATACTAAAACACCCACAACTTTAACATACTCTCTATGATGATCTATGTGACGTGCGA
>CAJNDV010020957.1:49967-64947 GCA_905221635.1 Symbiodinium sp. CCMP2456
CCCCTATTTTCAGAAACTCCCATATGAAACTGTCTATCATCATCATTGCCATCAACGTCATCATCCTCGCTGCCGTGGCTGCCAAGATCGTCAGCAATACGAGCGATGCACTTCTGATGAAGCATCATAAGAATCTGAGGCACCCGCCGGCGTCAGTTCGTTTCCTTCCCGGCTCGGATTTGGGGGCACCGGTCGCATGACAACGTACTTCAGCATGCTTCAGCCTACTCACATGTCGTACCTGAGCGTACCAGTAACACACTGCCCCCGCTGCACTGTCATCCCAACCCTAAACTACCCTAAACCCTNNCTAAACCCTAAACGCAGAAGCCTCAAGCGTAGCCATCCTGGCCTGGCCTGGTTCTCAGGGTACCATCAACGACTTCGCCCAGAAGCAGCGCTTCATCATCAGACTCACACAGGCTTCATTTTGGGCGTTGTATGATGATCTGTGGATGGGGTCGCAGTGCAGCATAGAATATGTTGTAAATTGTAAAACAACAAACTGACCACGACATACTGCGATGAATTGCTAAGCAATGCTCAGCTTGACAGTGTAACAGTACTTTGATAGACCATGCTCTGCTATGAGACTGCGATCATGCAATGACATGCAAATACATGTTGGCCAACTACAAACATCCGCTACAGCGCGATCAGATAACTCTGTCCACTATGCTCTAGAACGCCTGACTATAGAACAGGCAAGTGTCAGGAACTTCCTCGAGGCCCTGCTTCGAGGTGCGAAATTCGGCTGCAGGAGTCCCCACGTAGGAAGAAGGCCCCTCGTTCTTGTGTCGATTGTTGCCGGTCTTGACGGCAGGTCCGTCTTTGTGGTGGTGGCTGTTGTGGTTGTGGTCACAGAGATCGTGGTCTCTCGGCGCGTTCACCACAAGTTGAAGATTTCGAATCTATCTTCACCGTCTTCCGCTCCCAACTCTGCATCCCAAGTCAGGAAGGCTGAACTCCCAACTGCATCCCCGAGCGTGCCATCCAAAGCTCAGCCCTCAAACCCTCGTGCCAACCCCCCCCCCCCCCAACGACCTGGAGGATGGCCGCGGCCTCTCCGTCCGAAACTTCCGCCTCCAAATCCCCCAAGCTCGGCTCAGGTTTAGGGCTCAGGGCCTAGGCAAAGGATCCAGGACAAACCCCAAAACGTGACTCGGAAGCTTGTTTGTTGCAAGGGTCGACAATTCCAAGGCTGATGAGCTTCAGACAGGTGGGCCCTGAGCAACCGGCACGCTGACAGCCTTTAAGATCTTGGGGGGTTCGGCTCAGGCTGCGGTGCTTTCAGGAGGGCAGCAAAGGCCTGCTCCGGCGCAGCATCTACCTCGCCAAAAGGAATGCCGCTTCTGCACCCAATTCACCAGACTTGGGTCTGGGGTAGATGAGTATAGGGTACGGACGCGGCTCCACACAAAAAACCTCGGACTGAACCCACCAAAGGGAATCCATCCGGCAATGAACTTGACCCATGTCCGGAAATTGAGCAAAGCAACACATCAAGAAGCAGTGCACCCAAATGTCACAGAAGCGAGCCACTTTCACGAGACTTTTCTAGGCAAGATCAACAGAAAGCCTATGCACTTCTTGCGGTCACTTGCTCAAAACTGATCACCATTTCCACTTCCAAAGCCCGACTTCAGAGCTGCAGCACCTCCACCAAAACGCCCACCCTTGCAGAGTTCCTCGACTCAAGTGTATGTACGAGTACGTGCAGCCAGTGGCCTGGATTTCCTGCCGTGCCCCCTGCAAGGAGTCGATCACGAGGACCTCGCAGAGCAACGGGTCACCCTAGGAGCACAAGCTCCAGAACACAGAATAAACCTCAAAACACTCAACTCCTCCCCCTTAAGCCCTCGGTCTGTCCATCTAAGGAAAGAATTGAAAGCACAAGAGAAAATGCCGGCAAGAGCACCAGACCTGTGAATCGCTGGACCCACTTGCCAACGCCCCCACTGCGCACTGCTCCAGAGGAGCTGGAGGCCTGCATGCGGCCGAAGCTTCAAAGCTACATGTGTGATTCCAATAAGATGGGTGTAATCTCGGGCTCGGGGCAATTTTGGTAGGGTTCTGGGCTTGAGGGCTTCACGCCTAGGGCCTAAGGGCCTAGGGCCTAGGTAGAACCATGATACAGCATTCATCGGGTGACGAAGCTCGCGAAACCTAAAACGAGGCGGCTTCAACCCTTTTAAGCCTTAAGCTTGAACCCCAAACCCAAACACTTAGACGCAAACCCTGAAACCAAGGGCACTCAGGAGCCTAAACAATCGATCTGATGAGTCCCCGACGGAGCCAAGCAAACAGCGGAAGCTGGCAGCCTGAAGTTGGTCTTCCATGCGTGCTGGCTTCCAAAATTTCGGACTTTAAGTTTAGGGATCAAGAGTTATATACGGTTTAGGGTGCGGGGATAAGGGTCTTCATGTTGGCTTTGATGTCGAGTATAGGGCTGCCAGGAGCCGAAGGGAGCCGCTGGTGCAAAAAGGAAGGGAGATCAAGCAAAGGCCTCAACTCCAGGGCCTAGGTCCTGAAGCCAGGAACCCAACGAAGAACACCAAACCCTCCCCAAGCCCTTCGGGGTTTAGGGTTTAGGGTTTAGGGTTTAGGGAATACTAAACCCTATGCCCAGAGCCCTCGAGCCCTGCAGCCCCAAACCCCAAAAAAAACCCTCGCAAAAAGTCCCTCTTTCTCCGCGTCCTCGAGGTTTGCCGAGGCCCAGGCTCGGCCTGAGGGGCCTGCGAAGGCTTTCGGGCTCGGAGCCCTGAAGATTAGGGACAGGGGCTTAGGGCCTTAGGGTTCAGGGATTTGGGGATCCAGGGAGGTTGAGACTTCCTGAGCTTCGGGAGAAAGATTCAGGGATCGCGGGAAGTTTGGGTGGAGAGCTGTACGTCGGACTCGGCTTTTTGGCAGTTAGACATTGGCAGACGCGATTCCTCCGCAGCGACCCGTCCTCGTCCTCTCCAGGCAGCTGGGGCGATTCGGTCCTCTGAATTCGCCGAAGATGCAGATCTTGTCACTTGTGGTGAGCTCGGAGGATGCATTGAAGACTACCGAGATCTACCGACGGCCAAGACAGCTTACAGAGACAGAGCTCGGTGCGTTCAAATGTGAAGTGATACCACTAAGCATCCTGAAACCCTAAGGCAGAATCTTGCTCTTGCAGTGCGAGAATGGTCCTCGGGGAATGGGACTGCCGAAAGCCCTCGAGGAAGTAATGTCCAAGCTCAGCCTCCGAGTGACGTTTTTGTTTTTTTAGGGCCTACCTAGGGTTGGAAGACGAATAACCTCTTGGCGCCATTGGGTCGTCTGGTTTGAAGGCTCAGCTAAGGATGTCAATGGCATGAGAGCATTTGCCTTTGATGGTTTCTGACGGTGTTCAGGATGTTGCAGGTTACGGCTTGTCGGGTCTAGTGCGCTTTGGTGCTCAAGGTTTATGGCTTCTTCGTTTTGGCGCATGATCCTGTAAAACAAGTCCCCATGACTTTATGGGCACAAAGAAAGATCTCACTTGCTGTCGCAGGTTTGAACAAGGGTCGAGGCTTGAGGTTTGCCCTATTTGTCCTGCTTTCGGGGGCCATGGCGCCTCCATCGATCAGGTAAACCGCCACCGACGTCTGCACACAGGGGCAGAGTTAGCAAAAAAGAACGTGGCACATGATGACAATGGAAGCAGCAACAACAACAACCAACAAAAAACAACGACGATCAAAGGAGTCAGTCTACATAATCCCCAGGGTTCACAAAACTGAAGCGGACGACCGACAGGTCGGACCTTCGGACGGACATGTCATGTCCAAGCAATCGCCGTTGGCGTCGTCACACTGTCACTGCTGTGAAGATGCTGGCGATGAAAACGATACTCAAGCTCCGATAGTCATGCTGAGGTCCCTGAGGTACCCCACCCACGACGGCGGCGAATGCCACTCTGCCGCTCCCACGACTGCTTACACTGTTGGGTGCTACTGTACTGCTGCCAGTGCCGATACCTTACTGTAGCGAATGTAGCGAGCAGCTCCCAATGAATTCAGGGACCAACTCCGGTTCCGGTGGCCTTGCATCCCTGTGCCTGTGGAGTATGGTTTCCATCATCTCCATCTCGCCACACCGCCACAGACCAACAAAAGCATCTGAGGTGATCTGAGACTCGCAACTTTAACTTCCTCAAAACCTCGTGATAAACAGAATGGCGACGCGGTTTGGACCCTACCATGTCACAGGTCTCATGGCTTTGGACTACCCAGCATGATCTGGGCCGGCGTCTGCACTTGGAAGCATCAGGCACGTTCTTCCAACATGTGGCAGGTACAATGCAACTTGTCAGAGTCTCTGAATGAGTTACGGTGATAAGTGAAAAGTCTGTGATTGCATGAGCTTTTTCGGCACAGAACAGGTCCGAGATGCACAATACTGTACAATACACTCGTCGACCACCCTTGTGCGGTCATAAACAAAAGTGTCTTGGTCGAAGACGACCCCCCGAAGCCATTGGACGGCTGATGAGCTCAGACAGCGGCACTCCAATGGGGCTGAGACTTCAGACGAGTTTGTTGTGTCCTGTTCTTTCAAAGAAACGACATGATGCCAGAGGCCATCCTCTTCTTCTTTGACGGTCAAACGGAAAGCCATGTGAAGGCTAGCGAGACTATTGCACGAATACCAGAAAAGGGTTATGCACGGAGCTCATCAAACTGCTAGTTTCGCATCCTAACCACCGTCGCTTCAGGAAGCAATCTTCTCTTGAGGTCCACTGGGGCCGGAGAACTCATCTTTACAGGTCCTGGGTTCAAGGCTTTCAGTGGGATTTTTGCCTGTGGTGTTCAATCAATTCCTCTTCGCTGCACTCACTGGGGAACATTGCCCACGGGAGTGAGCTCTCTTGCTTTGGCTGTCTTCGGGACAGCAAAAGTGAGACATGTTCCCAACATGTGGGAAGCCACTCGACAGGATGCAATCCAACTTTAAGTTCAAGCATCTTCCACGGGCGCCCAAACTTGGTTGTCTTGAAGATTGCAAGTAGAGAAATAAACATTGTCTTTGATAAAGATGCCGGCCACATCCCAGTCTAGGCAAAGATCTTGCCCCCGCGTTTGAATCGTCCCACCGGCGTGATAGATGAATTTCTGAGCTTCGGAGCCGTCGCAATCCTGCAGTGTGGCGTCTTCTTTGGCCAAGTTCCTGGCTGTCTCGGTTGCATCCATCAGTTCAGGGAAGTCCTAGGCTCAGCAACCAAGCGGACGACGCGAATAGATGTGCCATTCTTTGACGAGCCGTCCCCCAGACCAAGTCGCATGAAAACAACTGGACCACGACAAATGGTGGCGCTCCACCTATGACCCATGACACCGCGCAACAAGTGCACAAACATCTGCATGTCAGAGAAACAAGAACGACGGAACATTACAATCAAAAGAAAGTCTCGTTCGAAAGCTTACCTAGTTGACACACAGGTCGGTAAGCGAAAGAACGACATAAAAGCATCCTCAGAGCCCGAGCCTTTGAGCCAAGAGTTCTCTGAAACCCTGAACCTCAAAGCCCCATACCCTAGAACTGTTAAACCTAACGCCCTACGCCCCGAGCCTTCGAGCCAGGACCTCTATGAAAGCCACTTCGGAACCGGTGAACCCGAACTTCAGCCCAAGGTTGGAGCCTCGAATCCAAGCTTCCTTTCGTTCCCACTCCAAGAGGCATTTGTTATGTACAAACTGTACAGAAATGTGTGGATGTATGTAGTACACATATATGTTTTTGCAAACACACAGGCATATGTTTTTGTACATGTATCTAACGTGTATGCCTATTTGTGTTTGTATGTATGTGTGTGTATATGTAAAAACAAAAATATACCTGAAAGAGCCTTTGACAGAGTATACGCAAACCCCCCCTGCCGACATAGGTACCAAAGGACCCTCAACCGAGACTTCCGTAGCCAAGCTTCGGACACCGTCAGACAGGCGTCTCCAAGCACCAAGGCAGAAGTCTCGACATCCCACTGCCACTTTGGACAATCCGCCCCCTGTGGAACAGCTTTCACCTCCTTGGATCTGAAGCTTCCACGCAGGCACACTCCTTTAGGTCCCACATGAACATGCGATGCTAATGCTTGGGCTTGCCGAGATTCCTCGCCCTGGAAAGACAAGCAGTGCGTGTTGTCTACCCGGGATGGGTAAGAAGTCACGAAAACTGCCGCAGCCGGTCGTATCTTCGCCCAAACTTCGTTCTGCTGTTCGTTGCACGTGTAGAAGTAGACGTTGTTGATGCGAAACAATCCATACACATCCCAGTCCAAGCAAAGAGAATCCTGCATTTCAAGATGAATCGTGCCGTCTGGGTGGAAAGTCACACGCTGTTCCTGAAGGCCAGTGCAGTCCTGAAGCACGGCATCCAGCGCGGAAGACTCGTCGCGGAGGGTCTGATTGAGTTCATTCTGTCGAAGGGCTTTCGAAAATGCCACTGCCGTAACACACTTGTCATCCAGAGTCTTCAGCTGACCGTCTTGAAACGTGAAGCGCTGCTCTTCGATACCCAAGCACTTGTTACCAATCAGCTCCTTGTCTTGGAACGTTGTGAGGCACACGTACTCAACAACAGCCTCCGAGAGTGGCCATGAAGTTTGCAGCATGAACGTCTCTGTGGTCGTCGTGCTAGTGGTCGTTGTTGTGGTCGTGCTGGTGCTGGTAGTGGTCGTGGTGGTCGTGCTGGTCGTGGTGGTCGTGGCGGTAGTGGTGGTGCCAGTTGTTGTAGCACATGGATCGGGGGCTTGGAAGTCATGACAAGTCGCCTCAGGCTTGGTACCGCAGTCGTAGAGCCTGCCGGCATGGCAATACATCACTTTGGTTGGAGCCAAAGGCCAGCGCACCACATAGACGCACTCATAGTCTTTCGCAAATGTGAAGGGGAAGAACCAACATCCATGCTTGGGACACCCGGGGGCACTTCCACAAGCCGCCACGCTCTCTGCCTCTGTTTCGTTTACAGAGAACTGGGGCATCATGCTCCAAGCTTGCAGGATGTTGCTCTCTTCACAATCTCCCGTGCTGCATGTGGGCTCGCTGACCACATGCGCGAAAACCCAAGATACCAAAGCCCACGCACCTCGGCTCAGATTTCCCTTCTTGCTTGGAGCAACAAGAAAGTCTACAAAGCTGCATAGGCTGGACAAGTCTGAGGTTCCGGGATCCAATGTGCCATTATTCTAGCGGCATCCCATGACACTCCCATGACAAATGTCAGCAAAGTGTCGGAACATCACGCGACGAGTTGGGATCCAGCGAGTCTCAACGGTTTCTGTGCAATACACTCACGTCTGCCGCCGAAAGAACTTATCTCAGTTCTTGTATTCACCGCAATAGCACACGAAGTGACAAATTCCATAGCCTACTCTCGAAACCTCAACTGAAACTTACAAGAAATGTGGCTTCAAATGATGATGAGGCACGAATTGTCTGGGGCCAACCAATCTACATCAAAGTGTGCTTGAATGCGACAGGAACGTAGACCTAGGCCGAAGCCGCAAAGACCGTGAACGCTTAAAGAACCCTCATCGTGGTGACCTCGATTTGAACTCCCTGTCTTCAGACCTGGAAGCTCCCATAAGCCCGGCAACGAACAGGGCCAGCCCATAACGTCAAGCGGCTCGTGGTTCTCCAAGACGACCCACTTCCGAGACCAGTGATGAAAAAAACGCGCCTGCCGTGTGTGGGTGGGCAGCGGCTTTCAGCTAGAGTTCCGGATGAGACATACCAGTATCCATCGCTGTTAGACGAGCCCATAGCATCCCGCTCTTCACGGCTGTGGCTTACCTCTGTACCTGAACGAGCTGTTCCGTACCTTCTCCTTGCAGCTTGCTGGAAGCACGGAAGCTGAGCACCCCCTTCAACGGAGACGGAAGATCCCAAGAACTAACAAGCCCGCGACGCTTGAAGATCCACCGCAATTTGTGTCAAGCCTTATGAACCCTATGTCAACTCCCTTTTCGGTGCTCACACTCGGACAATCCAGGCGAGGCATCTTGAGTCGGAAAATTCCCTTCTCAGGTAGGTGGGCTTATTCATCGGGGGTCTACAGTACGCGACGTCGTGATGAGCGTTGATGCGCGACGAAACGGGAACTACAGGCTGTTTTCGTATGTTTTCGTAAACCTGCAGCCCAGGAATGCGAAAGAAACCCAAAGCCCCCTGAACCCTGAAGCACTAAATCCTACATCCCCAATCCTAGCTTTATTAGTTACAACAGGGTTTGGGATCTTTAAAGCCAGAACTGTATTCAGTATAAAACCCTTTACAGGAATCCCAATGGGAATGCCATCATAAGACCTCGAAGCAATCCTCGGAAAACTCGCAAAATCAGCACCCTACACAAGCCTATACCTAAACCTCAACAAACCCTAACCCTACACACAAAGCAGGCAGAATCCGGCAGAAAAGTGCAGCTCAGGCCTCGTTGAAGGCGTCGTGCATGAGGCGCCCGAGCTTCGAGGCCTTCGACCAGCGGCCTTGCCGATGCACTTTCTAAGGGGGTCTTTCCAAGATTGCACTTTTTAAGGGGTTTAGGGTTTAGGGTTTAGGGTTTAGGGTTCAGGGGTTAGGGTAGGCTTCTATAAGGGTTTCGGGTTTGAGGGCTTGACGCAATAAGGGCAAGGGTTCCTTTGTAGGGTTCCCTTCTGCAAGGGCTCCTGGAGCACTGCACGCGAGCGCCGCACCATCGGATTTTCGCACTCTGGACTCTGGACACACCAGCTGCCAGCTGAACTCCACAAAATGCAAGCCTTCATCGCCAGGTGCCCTGTACAAACCAGCGCGACGAAAGGGCTCAGAGCCAGAACAAAAAACGGGTGCACGGCCTGGGCCTCAACCGAACAGGGCAGCAGCGACTCAAAGTTCGTCCCACATCTCCTGTAGAGTTCTGTGATGTACGTAATCTCAACAACGGACGACATGAACACACAAGATTCCACAAGTCTAGAACGCATACCAACGTCATCCTAAGTCCACAAGGCCGAGAGTCACCGATGGCACCACGCTCGTGAGGAGCAAACGACTCAAGGATCTCCGCAAAATCCCTGTCTTTTGCCGGCGGTTCACGATCTCGTGTCCAGTCGATCACTCTCTGCAGTGCAGCATCCACAGCCTCGGCCTTTGTCAGTTCTCCAGAAAAACATTGACATGAGCTGTTCTAAAGGGTGGACGACAGCATAGACGATGCACTGGCAAGACTCAAGATCCCTGCCTTCCCCATAAAGCGGATGACACCATCAGACGCATCATATGTGGACCCCTGGATTCCGGGGAGACCTCTAAGCTTGGGAAGCAGATCGCGATCGTAATCATCCATGAGCTTCGGCGAGATCTGAATGCTCTCATGCTTGACCTTGACCTGCAGCTTCTGTGCCACACGTCGCACAGCAACGAGCTCACCAACGATCACCACTTGGAGCTTGTCCGGGTACCATTTTGTCAATACAGCATGCCTCCTCGCCAGGTCATTCAAGCGTCTGCTTCCACCATCATCCTCAAAGCTTTTAATCGAAGGAAAGATCACAATCTCCCGATGATGGTCCCGTCGGATGAGAGCCACAACTGCATCGACGTCTTCGTCAGAGCCTCGAACTGTTACGGTCGTCCTAGACCAAGGGTCGGTGTCGTAAACCTTTGGCGTCTTGATCTTCACGTCATACTTCTTCTCAAGCTCTTTCACGTTTGAGCCGTCTGTGCCTAGAAGACGGCCGCGACGGCAAGTGGGGATGTCGACAGTGTCCTCTATCTCTATCTTCATCCTTTTGTTGCGGTCCCGGTAACCAAGCAACACCCTGTCAACCGATCTCCCTTGGTGCGCAGGACCCGCGGCGCTTGAAAAGCTCCGTTTTGCAGCTGCTGGAGCTGCGCGCGCCGAGCTTGGACCTTCGGTTGTTGCCGTTGGCTCTTTCCTTGTCCTTCCCAGTTGAGAGTTGGGAGAGTGCGGGGGGCCAAGAGCATGTCTCGGTGCGTCAGATGCCTCGGCTCTGGCTTGGGCTGGGGCGGGTTCAAGCCGCGGTGCACTTGCCTGCACGGCCTTCCCCAAAAGAGCAGCGGCCACGTCAGCACGACGCTTCAGCTCAGAAACAGGTGGGCCCAGCTCCTCGGCGCTGCGAATCTCCGCAGGCTTGGGAGATCTCGGCTGCTCGGAGTCACTGCTGTGCACGGAGTGCGCGGTATCTGACTCGGGCTCAACCGGAAGCGCCAGAGCCTGGACATCATCGGACTCAGGAGACCTCACATATTCAAAGATCTCGGGGACCTTGGTCTTGACCGCTGTCAGCTCCACTGCACTCAGTCCCACCCCGGCCCCGTGGAACTGGCCGTAGATACAGCACAACTGCAAAGTGGCGATGGGAGACGTGCAGATCGACAAGCAACGGTCGTTGGCTTCATCGGCATCCCACACTTGGGCGTTGCAAGAGATCTTGGCCAGGAAGTCCTTCAGCCTTTGCTCTTCATCTGCTTCTGCTGGAGCTGAGCTGCAAAGTGCCCGGATCCGCGTAGCCAGCTGGGTAAGCCTTCCCCCCTGCCTCAAAGCTCGCGCGAAGGCTGTCCACATCGAGCCGGAACGCTGCACTTTCAAGTCGTGTGGCTTCAACCTTAACCACGCAAGACATGGTGCCATGACGAAATGCTGAGCTTTAGCAAGGCTTGCACAGTTCGACGTAACCGATTTTGGCGAGAGTCGACACACATGACAGAACGTTTACCTTGCTGCCACATGCTGCCACACTGACACATTCTGCCTGTCAACAAGCGTCCGCTGTGCATGCTACACTGCACAAAACACAACGAAGAAGAGTCTCTTCAACACAGCGTTGAAACTTAAACGACGGAACAAACTCCGGATGCTGCTGCAGGCCACGCCACCGAGACTCCAGAGCACCGAATGCCAAGGGCTTCGTCGTACGGGTCAGCACCGGATCTGATCTTCGACTGATTGGATCACGTCTTCCCGCATCTTGTCGACTGGCCAGCTTGTCACGCCTGTCCATGCCCAAGACCTCAAAGCGGATTACAGCTCGTGAGGAATTATCCGTAACTCTAAAGCCTGAAAAAGCATCGAGTCGTAGTGCTACCTTTGATCATAGACACCTTAGTATCTAAAATGAACACATCGTACTGGTAGCGTCAGTAGCAGCGGCTACGGCGATAGCAGTAGGGATTGCAGCAATGGTAGTGATGGTACTGGTTGCATGGTGGGCATACGTAGCAAATGGTAATGACACTGCCTGCATCAGCAGTAGCAGTAGCAGGAGCATTGTCATCATCTGGTGCCTCTTCATCAACGTCATCTGCCCCGGAAATATGGAGAATCTTCCTGTTCAGGGCGTTGTAATCATGTGTCTCGCCAAGCAGCTGCTTGCAGCGCCTTTAACACGAAGTTCAAAGACTTGCCGCCGTCGATGATGGATTGCACTTCCTCTCTCCAAGTCTCCCTGGTGAGGATGCTCCGCAACTTTTGCTGCAAGTCACGCATGTTCTTCGCATACGACCTGAGTCACAGAATGCAAGGACTTTGTGTGCTTGTGCAGCCTGCTGACACCAGAAGCAAAACCTGAACAAATCCGACCATACATGCACTGTCAAAGGTCACAAAACCCCCTGGCTGGTGTGGCTCAGGCCGGAACCTCCGCTTTTCTCGAAGCAATGCTTTGCTGCACTCCGGCCCAGCGTAGATCAATGCCTTGTGCAAACGGAATGGCCTGGAAGTTCGATCAAAGCAGCGCAGCAGAAACAGATTGCTTTCGCACCCGCGGTTGCACAAGTCACAGTGTCTCTCGTGACCCCAGTTTTGCAATGGCTTGGCATCGCGGAATGCGTGGGAAAATTTTCTGGCACCATCGCAGCCCCCATCTGTGGCAATGACGAACTCGTACTTTGGACGAAGATCCGGGCGAACAGGGCTGTCAAAAGGCAGGCCGCGACGACCTTTGAAGCCAGTGTCGATACCCATCTCGTCAGGAGAGATTCGAGCCTCATCGAAATCCTGCTCGCCAAGTGACGGTGAAGGGAGCAACGTGAAAAGCAACATTACACAGAGCTGACTCAGGAGTAACTTGAAGCACTGCCATGATGTGCGAACAACTAAAGCATTGCGAAGCACCCTCTGCCAAGTCCTTCACAACTGCCCTGGCGAGCAAGTCCTCGCCCTCGGAAGGCCGTTTGAAGGCAGCTGGGGTCACTGCCTTCCGTGGTCTCACCGGCTCTGCTTTGACCTCATTCAAATTGGCGTCTCCGTCCCGAGCTGCTTGGGCAGCTGGCCTTCGTTTGGTTGGCCGGATCGGCATTCCAAGCATCTGCTTCTTGAGATCTTTCACGTCGTCCCTCGACATGCCATCCTCGCCATCCTCCAAGCGGACATAGCAAAGCCTGCATATTCGCAAAGCCTCGTCCAGACTTCCTGCCTGTGCCTTGCTTATCTGGAAAGAAGTAATCGGCAACTTTTGGCTCCGGAGCAGAGGAGAAGATTTTTTGATAATTGCACGCAGCTCGCCACTTGCAGCCACATACTTGTGGGCATCCTGACCAGCAGGCGCATCCTCCATTGCCGATGTCGTGGCTACGAGCCTACCTGCTTGTGCTTGTACACACACATTTTGCTCGAATAGACGAAATCTCCTCCAGGCTATGCACTTTCGGCTACCATCGTCTGCGTGCTATGTTTTACCCGATGCCATTCGGATCCTTTCGGCTGCACCCGGCATACGCTTCTGCAGTCTGCGGATTCGCCGACGGGAGTTCGAAGAATCTGCGGAAACTTGAAAAGGCTTCCTAGCGGTGGGGGGGGTGTGACTTGTGAAGCTGGGCTGTACCGCTTTGAATTTGCGAGAGTTGAAGCCTTCCGCTCCCAGGCGACGTTGTAGAGAGCAGTCAAGGCTCCTGCAAATTCGGAAAGCTGCTTTCGTGTTGCTTGCAGTTTTCGTGGCAATCGCTGTAGGCTTTCATAAGCAATCATGTGCCATACAGATTAGCACGAATTGCTACAGGCACTCCGCTCTTTTCAATCGCCAGCCGAGGCTTGACTTCTAACACACTCAGGCCTCTGAATCACTTCTTCATAATCATCACCACACCACCCAACAGCAAGACCACCACACCGCTGCCTGCAGCCCAGACCCACGCCGCCACTCGGCAGTAGCCAAAAGTGGAGACAATGCCCTTGAGTAGGAAACCCTCCGGGCCACCGAATCGTCCGCCGGTTGCACAGACGAAGAAGGGAGAGTGCGGGCAGGTGCAGAGCCCTGCGCTGTTGCAACCCATGCCGTAGTCGTAGCCTCGATGCAACGACATGTGGTTAGCAGCATCTGGGGTTGGAACCACGGTCTCACACTGCAGAAGATCAGAAACTTCAACAACTGAGACAACTGAGTGCCGAGCCTTCCATATTAATTGGGAGGAGGCCCGTCTCCAGCTTGCCGCCGGGGAGTCCGGTCGGGCAGTGTCCAGTCTGTATGTAGTGTGAGATCACGCTCGATACCTGTGAAGGGTCTGGCCCACCGCTTTGGGTCTGGTTGTGCGACGAGTTTGCGGCTAGGACCACCTGGGACCGCTCGTCGGCACGAAAAGCTCCGGCCGCGCCGATAAGAGTAAGCACGAAGGCAAGCCGAAGAGCCATCGCTGATGAAAGTAGGGAGGATTGCGCAGGCACTTGTCGCTTGTTAGCAAGTCGATGGGCAAACTGGGCCAATGGCGTAGTGCATGAGGCATCTCAATCCACGAGGCACCGATCACGCGAGGTTGCAAGACTTAGGACTGCCTGAACGAACATCGACGGTGTAATCCTTCTGTCCAAGAGTTGCCTGTGAATGTTGCCAATGACAGAAAACCCTCGGGTCCTCTGCAGCCAACCACAGGCTGCAGTCATCCTCTGCCTGCGGAGCGGTTCTTATGTTCCAATCAGGTAAAACAAAGTTTGATGTGCAATCCAGCCATGTTCGTGATGTGGGAAAACTGAACGTGCAGAATGGTCTCAACCTGTTTGTGTCGCAAGGGCTAAACAGGGTTCTACTTTTCTGCAGCCTTGTATGGTCTTGTGCCTTCCACAGAGTCTGCAGGACTTCTGGTTGTAAAGATATTGCATTCACGAGCGTGTGGGGATTTGGGTTTACCGATTTTGAAGTTTTAGGTGTAAGTCTACAGGGTTCAGGCTAGCAGCCCCATCACATGTTGTTGCATTACGAAGTTTTTCAGTAGTTGTGCAAAGTAGATTGTAGCTTAAGCAGTTAGAACCCAGAATCGGCAGTATAGAATGCCAAGCCCCATATTTGCCTCTCAGGTATCCGGGAATTTCTAAAGACTTTGGATTACAACTTATTTAGGTTTCGCTTGTGCGTTTGGAGCCCTTAGTTGGGGCTTTGGGTTTGGGCTGGGTGATGATGGACAACGGAGCCACAAGACTAGTGCTGATGTTACTAGTCGCTATTCAGGCTCAAGGGCTTAGGGTCCAGGGCTTGAATGCTTGGAAGACAGATGTCGGAGCGCAGGTACATAATGCTAAGATTCAAGATGCATGAAGGTACGGTTTTTAGGGGCCTTGGGCTGGATAGGTCTGTCCCCTCCAACCGCGCATCCACGGTTCCGGATGCTGAATCGCTTTTCGGCAGGGCATTGCATCGTGCAACTCAGGATTCGGACTTTGCAGTCTTTTCAACATGGGACCTTTGCACAACGTCGAGCCGTCTTGACACCAGAACCCGTCATTTGTCATTTCTGCAGCACTACTTTGCAAAACTTTGCAAACGCACTGAAATCCTCGCATGAGCCGAAAAAACTACGATTGGTCGAACAATGCCTGCCCAGCATTCCTTGCGCATGCCTGCGAGGGCACGAGCCGTTCTTTGGTGAGACAACTGTGAGTTGGCCAAGCTACAAAGCAAAAGCGGTGTCTTCTTGACTTGCGGGGATTGCTGTAGAAGGTGCGAGGCAATGCGATGCCCTGTCCGGGTACGAACGAAGGGCGGCAA